>OMKQ01069126.1:0-10412 GCA_900302335.1 Phycis phycis | reverse complement strand
GATAGGGCCAAAATAATACTTATTCTTTCAATGCGTCATCTCATTTGTCGTCACCCACAAAGTGATGGTATTGAGGAAGGACAATACAAGATGATTTGTGGTTTTATCAAGTATAGAATCCAGGGCCATGTGCGTGTGTGTGTGTGTTGGCGGAGAGACGATCAAAACAAGTGATCTGCCTGCGTACTCTGGACAGGAGAGGAAGAATGGGTGAGACAGGATGAAAGCAGGACACGAATAGGGTCCTGAGAAAAGGGTTACTCTGAGCCACTCCGTCAGCCGAAGAATACTGCCATGTCAACAGAAACAGACAGAGAGGAAATAAAGAGATTGTCATTGATTCTCTCGGATTCTATTTTATTGCTGCTAATTCTTGTGCGGGCGCTTATTCATTCTCTCCTCCTTATGTATAAGATTAAATATAATTATAGACGTCAATAATCATAGTGGTTTCAATTCTAGCTGCACTCTCTCTCTCTCTCTCTCTCTCTCTCTCTCTCTCTCTCTCTCTCTCTCTCTCTCTCTCTCTCTGATGATGCTTTTGACGGCCAAGCGATGATATTGACAACAATGTGGGAAGTCACGAAGGTTTGATTAGGTGTTCATGATGAGCAGTGGTGTGTTATCCGACGCATGTGATCTCCTTCAAATTATTGTCCTCCATCTCTCTACGTCTTTTTAAAGTAATTTAAAGAGGCGCCTCTTTATATAATGTGGAAGAGAAGACACCTGTCGTGTTTGCAGTTGGAATGTATTTTGGTTCGTTAAAGCAACTTATTAGTTGTGTGCTCCATCGCCCCCTCTGTTGTCAGAATCGGTAATTTCGCCAACAAACCCATCTAACAAATGCGTGAAAATCGTGAATCCAATTGCCGAATTCTTGCTTCAAGCCATGCCACCCAAAAACTATAGCTGATGTCATATCTCATGTGAGGTGTTGTTTTGCAACCTTTTCTGAAATTAAGAACTTGTCAAAGCCAAATGACATCCTAGCGTAGCTCCACTCCAGAAGTTAAATTATATTTCGACTCCCTGGCACAGCCTCTTGGTTGGTAGCGGTACTGCAGCCAACTGCATCTCTGCACATATAACTCCACAATGATCCACTTAATTTTGAAACCTGGCTTCAAACACAATAATATATGTACGTTAGACTACTGTCATTGTCTCTCTCTGTGACTAAAGTATGCATTATAATTAATGATATGCTATTGAGTTACGTACAAATGCAAAAATGTACGTTGTTTGTTTTTATTTTTTTATGCAACTGATACTTAACTATGCACTTAAATAAGATAGTGATCAACAGATTTGGGCTTATTCCATTGCTTGTCATCTAAATTGTCACTTACAACGCCATTAAAATGGCTGCACCTATTCCCTTCTGCCACAAGATGGCAGCACTGCACTGGTTTTCTATGGCAGATCGAAAATGACCGACTCATTGTCTTTGCATTGACTACCTCAGATTACGCGATATATTGATTATGCCATACCAACGTGCAAAGGCTTGAACTAAAAGTAATGTGTATAACCTTAAAAGTTATCAGTGGGTGTTCAGGGCTTGGCCCCTTGGCCCATCAATCTCACCCGAGCCTGAAGAGGGTGGTGGCGGGTCGCCACCTGCTTATGGAAACAGCTCAAAAATACACTCCTCCTTCCCTACCTTATACCTCATATTCTGAGGAATAAATATCCTTATTTTTTAATATATTTCGTAATGATCAAACGTGATCGGTATTTTATCCGTGGCTGCGTTCCTTATATATGGCAAAATGTAATATGTAGGCTGTGTATGTATATATGTATATATGTGTATGTAAATATGTATGTGATGTTAGCTATCGTTTGGTCCATTTTAAATAAAACAAGTCAGTGGATCACTGTATTAAAAGGTGCACATAGACTTGGCTGCGCCATTTGCAGCGTAGCCTTTGAACGTTAACATACAAATATCGCCTTATTCAAATACCATGCAGATGAAAGTTTCTCGTACATAGGGTGTTCTTTAAACTTCCTTCTCATTCCCTCAGTCAGCTAAAAAAAAACAGTAAACCTGTTCTTTCAGAAAACTTTATGTATATATAAATACAGATTTCTATATATATATATATATATACAGATTCATGCGTTTTACTAAATGACCGTACATAATGTGTATTTTCTTTGTGGTTTCATCCTTGACTAAAGTCATACCAGCCTCCACTTATGCACCATGTTGTTTTGCGGTAGGCATACTTGCATATACTATGCATTACGGTAAGAGCAACACAACACAACGTTGCTTATTTTTCAAAATATAAGCAACGTTCGGGTGAGCGCGAAACTGAACGTGATTATGAATGAATCAGCCAGTCGGTCAAATCAATACATAAATAAGTAAATACAACAAAATGAATAATTTATATGATTAATGATTATACAACTACCGCCTGCAAATTAAGGCTTTGTCATTTCAATACAATGTAGATAAATGTAGATAAAAACGGTCAAAAAAAGTGAATTGATCCCCAGCTTTGATTGGTAAAACTGGAATAGCACAGGAATAGCAATGTGCATAATTGGATATATAGGCTTACCCTAATTGTACATTTATTTGTTTGACAGACTGACCGATTGATCAATTGAAATAATGAAATCACGTTCACTGGAACGTTGCTTTTATTTTGAAATTGGTCCTTACTCTTACCGCAATGCCCAGTATATATGCCCAGTACATAGACGTGCCGCATAGCATGGGGACTAGTTGGACCGTGTGGAATAAACGGGAGGAGGTAGAAATGAAGACCCCAATGGAGGGCAAGAAGCCAGCCTATCTTGAGAGCCCCCCGCGCTCAGAAGGACCACATCTGGCCAGAGTGGCCAGATGTGAAAAATAAGTCAACGTCAAATACTTTGGCATAAAGATTATGTATTTATTGATGTTGCTAATGGGTTTGGTATTTTATTTTCAGAATACATGAGCTTACTCCCTCAGGATTACGTATTTTGTATACATTTGTACAAAATACCTAAATAATAATAAAATAGAGTTTAATATAAGATACATGTAACATGCATACATCATCGACACGTGCATATTGTGCATACAAATGCATTTATTATGCATTTGAATGGATGATATGATATGATATGCATGGTTACACAGGCTATTATGCATCCAACAGATATATACAGAATACTGACACAGACTACCTTTGTGTTTTAGGGTGAACTCAAAACGTTTACAAAAATAAACAGGTGCTCGTGGAGATGCTTGTGCATCAAACAATAAAGCTAACCATGTGCACGCATAACAGGACTGTCTCGTCACACATATTGTGCTGATCTTCACATTGGCGGCATAAGATCAAGCTTGGGATGTCAAATGATAACATTTTGAAAATATAAAAAACTAGCCAAACTGGTGTTTTATAGCTTGATGATCTATACGAAAAACGGGCAGTAATGGGCTTTGCCCATTACATTGCAATGTTTGCTTAGTTTCAACATTTGCTTAGTTTCTCGGTAGGTTTTATATTTTGATCGTTGTTATCGGCTCTTAGTTTCACTTCCTTCGTCCAATTATTTGAAAAGTAGGTAAAACCTCGCACAACACCACGGAGGAGCCATAGCCCATTAACCCAAATCCAGGGTAAAGGGGATCTGTGAACGTGGCATGGAACGTGTGCATGTGATTACGCTTGCGGTTGTTGCACTCAACGTTGTAGAAGGATAGAATTCCAGCCGGCCAGTCCAGGTATACCCCCAGTCTGTTAATGCTGCTGGGGACTGCCTGGCATAATGGCAAGACCACACCCTTGCCATTATGCCAGGCTGTAGATCTGTTGCAATACAGGATCCAGGACTTGTCATTCCACCCGAGGCGTGAACGGTCGTTCCGCCCTTTCCTACTTATCGCTTTGTATGCCACACCCACCTCAACCACCCCGCTCCATTCTACCTCCCAGTAACAACGGCCAGTCAGACCCTCGGCACACAACACCTGTGACCACTTGTCAAATCTGTCGGGGTGGGCGGGGTACGGCTGCTCCGCCGGCACCACGGTGGCTTTGTGGTTCCCCTCTTCCAGGAGGATGTGTGTTTTTGCTGTGTTCGGGTCCATCGTCAGCTCGCATGCATCTTCCAAGGATAGAAGTGTATTTGTGACTATTCAATGTTTTCTCAACCTAAGCGTTTACTTTTTGGTTGTTATTTCTTGGCCGCCTTAACCCAACAAAAAGAGTTAAGAGAAGGGGCCCCTAAAATAACTCAAACTCATGGCTAGAGAATAACTTTGTAAAGGATGCCCGCTCAAGACCGTTATAGTAGAGATAGTAAACGCAGGTATGTGACTCAGGGAGTTGATCTCAAGTCTACTTACATTTCGTAGGCCCTGGTTGGATCCTGGACTCGCAACAGTGGTCCACGCTATGATAAAAACATGGATTATCATTGACAAAAAAATAGGATTGTTTGTATTCCCAAGAACCGTGTTTTTTTTTTGGATTCATGTCCTAAATGAGCTGGGAGGGGTCAGGCATCTTGCTCAGGTACACCTACAGGTAGAAAGGTGGACATCAGGGGTCGCATCCAGAACCTTCCAACCGGGAGCGAATACACTACACTGGGCTGCACTGGGCTGTTCTGCCCTTTACAGGTGTTCCTCCTGTCCTACCTGTGCAACTACTACTTTTCTTACCCTTTGACCCTAACCTTAACCCAACCTGGACCCTATTTTTTTAACATTTGGGTGTAAGGGACTACACCCACATTTCTGGGTGTAGTAAAGAAGGTAAAGAAGAAAGCTGTATTTCTCTGTAGAGATTCTTTTCATATTGTTAGATTATGATCTGAGCCTGTCAGTGGCAAAAACAAGCACTTTGAGGGGATGCACATTGACCAGATACCCTCGCCCAAAGGACTACATTGCAGTTGTTTGTGTGTTGAGTGAGAACTATTGCTCATTCCCTGTACCCAGGCAGGGGCGATCAATAAAAACAACTGAAGATCTGGGAAGCGAGGGTAAGTAGAATCACGATAGCAACAACTATTTGGAATGCATCCATACAAACCCACGCACCAGAGAGTGTCCAGCTTCCAGAGGGGGTCCTCCAGACCAGCAGAGAGTGTTGTGAGCCCTTCTTCTCCCAGGTGGTTGTAGCTCAGGTCCAGCTCTCTCAGATAGGAGGGGTTGGCGCTCAGGGCCGAGCACAGGGAAGCACAGCCTTCATCTATGATCAGGCAGCCAGACAACCTGCACAATAAACCATATGGATTTTACATTCCCATACAGTTACAGTCTATTCGTAGAATAACTTTTTTCATTTGTAGCAATGCAGGCCTCTTTGGTCCAAATAATTTGGATTTCAATTTTGAAAAGCTTTTCATCACTTCTAGTGCATGGGACACCATAAGCTTTTACACATATACTGACTTGAGTTCCTCCAGCTGGCAGTGTGGACTCGCTAGTCCAGCAGAGAGCAGCTTAACTCCTCGGCCATGCAGGTCATTTCCACTAATATCCAGTTCTGTCAGCCTACAGACACCGGAGCTAAGCAACGAGGCCACACTGGGACAGTATTCTGCTGTCAGCCCGCAGTTCTTCAGTCTGCAGGAGTTTTTATAATGATTATTTATAAGATTATGGCAATAGTATTTATGTTTATCATGCAAGCAGTGTAGCACATGTCACCCTGGCAAATGTTCACTACATAGGCCTAACTGCACATTTTAAGATACATAAAAGCAGCCACAACCAAATACATTTGAATATAAAAAATAAAGAAGCCATACAACAGCAGAAAAACAGACACTTATGCAGCAATAAAGGTATCATGATATAGAGACAATGAATGTGATTGTGAAGTATATGTAGTAGATTTGCTTGCGGGACCTCAGTATCTTGAGATTTCTCAGTTGAGGCAGGAGGCACTGAACTCCTACATCCTGCAGATTGTTGTAGCTCAGGTCCAGTTCTCTCAGATGTGAGTAGTTGGAGCTGAGAGCTGATCCCAGAGAAACACAAGCCTCTCCTGTGAGCTGACAGCCTGACAGCCTGGGCATAGCATATTGGCAGAAGTTAGTATTTGTTTTGTTTTTCATTAAGCTTTTTAATTTTAAGAAATTGTTGTTTTAAGAAGTTGTTTTTAATTCTGAGAAACTATTGGTACCTCAATGTTTGTGGTGGTGCTCCAAACCAACACATAATGTGATACAATTCTGATTGTATGGTAAAATGTTCTGTTTAATATGTATGTAAATGTATAGTAAAGTACATTTTGTGAGTGGCAGGTAATGAATGGCTGGGCCACAAATGCAGTAATAGAAAAATATTAAATCTACACATAATACATAACTGACATGTAAAAATACTTAACAAACTAAAACACAGTAATTCAAACTATCAGGAAAAATGTCAAATCTAAATAAGTATGCACAATAACTGTTAAATGTTGACATAGGTTTAGTGAGCAACATTTACCTGAGCGTCTTCAGTCTACAGTGTGGGTTTCCTAGTCCGGCACAAAGCATTTCTACCCCTGAGTTCAGAATGTTGTTGGCTCCCAGGTCTAGCTCACTCAGAGTGGCAGTGCTGGTGACTGCGAAGGCTAGAGCTCTACAACATTGGCTAGAGAGCTCACACTGCCTGAGTCTGCATTAGAAGTAAAACAGATGTATATCAATATTACAATATTGTCAAATTGCATATGGGTTAATTTGCAATCTATCGTCTATATAGCTTAACTACATTTGCTCTATATCAAAGGTGTACTTACATTGCTGTCGTGGCTGCTTTGACCAATGGCAGCATTTTCAAAAGGCCCTCCTCTGACCTGGAGTATTTACTCAAGTCAAACACATCCAGCTTCTCCTCTGATGTTAGCAACACAAAGGCCAGGGCGGACCACTCAGACACAGGGAGTTTAATCTTTGAGAGAGTTCCTGTGTTCAGATACCGTTGAATCTCCTCAATCAGCGAATGGTCATTGAGCTCGTTCAGACAATGGAATAGATTAATATTTCTCTCTGGACATTTAGTCTCCCTGATCTTCTTTTTGATGTAGTTCACTGTGTCTTGCTTGCTCTGTGAGCTACTGTCTGTCCGCCTCAGTAGACCCTGGAGAAGAATCTGATTGGTCTCCAGCGATAGTCCCAGGAGGAAACGGAGGAACAAGTCCAAGTGTCCATTGGAACTTTGCACGGCCTTGTCCACAGCGATGATGTGGACTTCTGTTGGCGTTATCTTTTTAAAATGCGTTCGCAGACTTTGAAAAGTCTGTTTTTTCAACACATTCTTATTGTTGTTGATTTGTGACAAGACCACATGAACAGCGGCCAGATACTCCTGAATGGTCAAGTGGACGAAGCTGAACATCTTCTCCTCATGTAGTCCACGTTCCTCTTTAAAGATCTGTGTGAACACCCCAGAAAACAAGGAGGCTTTGTTGAAACAAATGCTGCTGTTTTTTTAGATCCCCCTCATAAAAAATCAGATTGCCCTTTTCCAGCTGATCGAAAGCCAGTTTTGCGAGCGAGTGAATGCTCTGGAAACTGCTCTCTTCACCGTACCTCACGGATGTCTGCTTGATCTGAAACACAATGAAATGTGTGTACATTTCCGTCAGATTCTTGGGCAGGTTTGTTTGTTCCTTGCTGCTCAACACTTGCTCCAGAACTGTGGCGCTGATCCAACAGAACACTGGGATGTGGCACATGATGAAGAGACTACGGGACTTCTTGATGTATGAGATGATTCTGCTGGCCAGGTCCTCATCGTCAAACCTCTTCCTGAAGTACTCCTCCTTCTGCTGGTGAGTGAATCCTCTCACCTCCGTCACCCTGTCAATGTAGTCAGCAGAGACGAGATTGGCTGCGGCGGGCCGTGACGTGATCCAGATGCGGGCGGATGGAAGAAGCTTCCCTTTAATGAGATTGGTCATCAGTTTATCCACAGTGGTTGGCTTAGTGACGTCAACAGAATAGTCCTCATTGCCAGTGAAATCGAGCTCAAGGCGACTCTCGTCCAGGCCATCCAGCACAAACAGAAGTTTATAGTCACTCTTGTCATAGCTTGAGTTTCCCGATGTCTGTAGAGTCGTGAAAATGTCATCAAGGGCCTTCCCGTCGATGCCAACGGTTTCCCTGATGCATGCGTGGATCAGCTGGGAAAGACAAAACGTTTTCCCCATCAACAAATTCAGCTGGCGAAACGTGAAGGGAAACGTGAGATGCACATCTTGACTGGATGTTCCTTTAGCCCAGTCCAACATAAACTTGTAGACAAGGAAGGTTTTGCCGATCCCTGCAATTCCATTGGTCAGCACAGTTTTAATGGGTATGTTTTTCCCTGAAGGGTGGTTGAATAGGTCACAGAGGGTAATTGGTTTGTCCAGTTCCTGCAGTTTCCGTGAGGTAATCTCAATGTGCATGACCTCATGCATAGAATTGATGCATGAGTCACTCCCCTCTGTGACGTAGAGCTCAGTGTAGATATCATCCAGGTGTTTCTTGTCCCGCTGCTTCGACAAGCCTTCCGGTACACACATGTACCTGCTCTGGAGATTAGACTGGAGGATGTGTTGGTATGACAGAATGAGTTGTGGAGGCTCTGGACTTGGCCTCAACAGAGCTGTTGGGACAAAAGCAAAACCTTGACTGCATCATCATATCACTATTGCATTTTCATTTACCCTATCTGTTTGCATTTTCATTTACCCTATCTGTTAACACTTCGGTGTTTAGTTCTTGGTTGTAAGAAGTTATGAAGGACACATGTTACTAAGCATAGGTATAACCTTGCAGCTCTATAATTGGCAGAACTACAATAATGTTGCAAGCCTCTTTGCTCATGTTTTTCGGAAAGTAAGAGGATGTGGGGTAAATATGAACTTCCACTTAGCAGGGCTGATTGTGTCTATCTGCTTCGTAATGACTCATCCTGTTTGTGAGGGCGGTTCCAGCCTCACATGTTTCTTATGACAGGGGTGGCTGATTATTGGACCGGGAGAGTTCATATAATTGTGGCCATATAGGGGAGATGGAAGGGTTTCATTAGTTTAGGTTTAGTAGTTTAAGGATGTATTTTTAAATGGTATTCTATTAATGATAACTATAATAATAGATTATTATAACATCAATAATTCAAACGTATGTTAATGTTATATAATTATAATACGAATTATTATTATTATTATTATTATTATTATTATTATTGCTATCATTGTTATTATTATTAATAATAATGTAATATATTTTCATTAATTATGTTATTTATGTTTCGGTTCTGGTTGTGCGTCGGTTGTCTGTTTTATGTTGAGCCAATTCATTCATCTTTACATTCTTTTATCCTTGGCTATGTTTCTGTTATTTGTTTTCCCACTAACTGTGTTATGAGTTGCTGTTTTTCCATCATCCAGTACCGCACACTGACCGATTCGCTAAATGTAAAAAAACAGACTTGTGTTTGACTCCATAGTTCAGCTACTTGAAACATAATCCTTGGAGCCTAGAAACCTGAAGCAACTTACCGTGTTGCCCTGAGTCTCTGTTCAGAAGACATTGGGCTAGGTCGTTCCTGTTTATCTTTTCTAGAACCGTCCCTGCGACGAGCACAGCTCTTTGGTGGCCGTAGGTGTGTACCATCACATCCACTGTGCCCTCTCTGTCGGCACTCTCCAGAGAGCTCTTGGGGATGGCCGGGAATCCATGGAGAAGGTCGGCTTGATGCAAGAACCAGTGGAACCGTTTCAGCTCTTTTTCTCCCAGGTCCTCCATAGTTCTCAACAGGAGCTCCACTTGACTGGCCATTGTGTTTGGTCATACCTGTAAGAGACAAAATGAGTTTGCATTATGATGAAACCATCAGTTTTATCGTAAAATGTACCCCTTTAAGAGGGTTAAAAATGTGTAAATATTTAGTAACGACATGATTAAATTATCAAAATCACACAAAAGGCTTTAGGTTTAACAATAAACACAACAAAATATGTTACATAAAGATACATTTTTATGTTTTAATCACACTCACCAGTGTTTTCTTATATTAATGCCTGTAATCACCGTTGAAAAGAAAGAATGCAGTAGGAGACATGGGGAAGAGAAACCCACTGCTCGCCTGTTCTGTTCCTGAGTTGTTTCTTCATTCAAGAACTTCAGTTAGGTTATTACACCATCTTATTGTGTAGGCAAATATAGGGGTGCGTCACAGTCGAACTCAACCACAGTACTCAGGCCTACTGTTTGTCGATAGTCTACTGCAAAAATATGCAGCCTATGGCTTGCCGATATAGATTTGGAAGTGGTTGGAGCTGTGGAACAGATGTGGTAAATCTATATGTATATTATATATTATTATTATTATTATTATTATTATTATTATTATTATTATTATTATTATTATATATTATATTGTATTTGTGATCAACTGAATA
>OMKQ01069124.1:0-10417 GCA_900302335.1 Phycis phycis | reverse complement strand
CTACAACCACACTGTGGTCAAAGTCCAGGGTCTCGGGGCCTTGGAAACACACTTAGACCAATAGATAGGCCATGAATATACCGGGGCAACACCTCACTGAGAGCTGGAGTCACGTTGACCTGCGATGTGTGCCAATAGCATGTTTTTTTTATATTACTCTTATTGCATGTCTTTAGCTCTCGAAAAGGTAACACTGGGTGCCTTACTCACAGTGCCGAACAGAAACTTGCGGACCATGCGGAGAATGAGGTAGGCCCAGAATATATGCAGGAAGAGCAGGACCACCAGCATGACGTTGAAGAAGTAGTATCCGAAGAAAGGCGGGTAGTGTTGGACCGGGTAGACCCAGGTGCAGTGGATCAGCCTGGTGAACGGGGTTAGCACATTAAAGCCGTGGCTTGGGACTCCTCTTCCCAGCATGCAACAAAACCAAACTACAGCGCCCAACTGTTTCGTTTCTATTTAATGTAATGGCACAATAATATTAATGTTAAGGTTTTAAGTGAGTTAGCATGACATTATTTCAAAACAGAACAAAACAGAACATATTCAAACGTACTTTTACTTGAATACTTGAATAACAACGCTCCAGAAAAACATCAAATCTAGCTTGAACATTTGTCCCTGCTTTGTTGTAATCATCAGTGTCCCATTGTGCTTTTGCCAATTGATATGCAGAGTAAGCTATCAAATAGCCAAAGAAACAACTAATTTGACAACTGATTTTCATGCTGACTGAAACATTGGCTTATGCAAATGCGTGACTATTCTCCAATTGGGAAGATTAAACGCCACAAAAAAGGAAACACAGCAGGCTATCATCTGGGAAACGAGGACGATAAAGACGAAATAAAAATGACACTGATAATGAATAGAAAAGCAATGTATCAATGATGCATACCACGCAGACACACACACGCACACACACACACACACACACACACACACACACACACACACAACCGTTCACGCAGATGTAATGTGTTGGCTTACCAGAATGGAAAGATGATCAGTCTTGTTACCATAAACACTATGGCAAACACAACAAACAGTGCGTTACAGGTCCTCTCCCATTTGGCATAGTTAAATAACTTGGCAGACTATGAGAGAGAGAGAGAAATGGTGTTGTTAGTCATCCCCACAACACACTACATCACCCTCAGCCAAAGCTAGGTCAAGTAAAATATAAACCTAGACCAGACTTGTGGACTCAACTGACCCCCAGTAAAAGTGTCAGAGTCGGGGCTAGGGCTTAAGGGCTATGCTTAGGGCTAAGCCTAAGCCTAAGGTTTTGGAGCAAAGGAGAGGGCATTGTTAGATTTTAGAGTCTAAGCCTAGACCTGTCTGGTAGGGGTTAGGGTATGGGTTAGGTCCGATTTGAATGTCAGCAAACATATTCAACTCTGTAGAGTTCACTGATCCCCAATAAAACGTGAGGACCAGGGCTGGGATTAGTTAAATAGCATGGTAGAGAGACAGACCGAGACAGGCCGAGAGAGAGAGAGAGAGAGAATGAGAAAAGGTGTTGTTTGCTGTCCCACCCATCATACTGACTCACCATTGGTCAAAGTCTGATACACTTCTGTGACACACTACACGCCCTTCCCTCCCAGGCCCGGTGCATGACTGACATGACTGACGCAACTGGTGTGACTGACGCGACTGACGCCACTGGCGCGACTGCCGCGACTGCCGCGACTGCCGTGACTGACCTCCAGCAGGACGTCGGAGGAGTCGTGGACCAACATGACCAGCGTGCCGATGCGGATGTAGTTCACGCACCAGGAGAAGGCCAGCAGGGTCAGGGTGGCCAGGTGATGAACGATCTGTTCCTTGAAGTCCTGGAGGAGAGCAAGCAGGACAGACGTTTACCTTCTGATCTTCAAGAGGTGTTACCCACGTGCCCACTTTGTTTCCCCTCAGAAACCTGCACATTTAGACCAGGCTTTAGACGCCGGAGAACATGATAGAAAATACTAGCAGAGCTTAGCGTGAGTTTGCATGGGCTAAGATACCTCCTCATGAGTCAGCAGGAGTGCACTTCAATAAATGCATTAACATACAACAGTTTAAGCAAACTGAACTTTTAAGCAAATTTGAACGTTTGATATCGAACACGACTGCTCAGCTATGACGAGATTCAAATAATACACTCAGCCTGTCAAACGAATAGAAAATACTTTGTGTATATGTTACAACCTTTGAACTATATAATGTATAGGCATACAACTTATTTGACGCCTGTGTCACTTATAAACATTGGCTCTTTCTTTCTTTGTCTAATCCCCGACATCAGTCAGAACAAGCTGGCCAGAAGTGTGTCTCCACCTTTGACACTCAAACATACCTTCCTTTTCACATCGAAGGTGATGCTGAACAGCAGAGACCCATAGAAGCTCATCTCCAGAACATAATACCAGTACTGAGACTCCAGCATGGACTAGAGAGAGAGAGAGAGAGAGAGAGAGAGAGAGAGACAGAGAGAGAGAGAATGAATGAAAGAACAAAGGTAAGGAAGAAAAGTTGTACGAACAAATAGGACACATAAAGACTTTCACACACACACACACACACACACACACACACACACACACACACACACACATACACACACACATTTTCTGGAGATTCCTTTACACACACCTGTATGCTGGTCTGAAAAGAATATAATGGAAAACAAAGCAATTGGTAAAGGTCCATCTTTCTGTTTACCTCTCCTTCTAGTTGGTCAGGCATTGAAGCTGGGCGCCAAGTCACCCTGGGGAGACAAAGGCCTTGATAGCACATCAAGTACTGCTGCCAGACACTTCAAGTACCACTGTAGGCTCGGCGCCATGACCCATTATTCCATCTACAATTCACAGAATGCCTGTGTAGACACCCTCACTACCACCACCACCATCACCGCCCTCACCTCCTCCTGCCCCATCTTGTGGCCCAGACTTGGGCATCCAACCGGAACACGGTCACTATCATGCTGGTCAATAATGACAAAATAAACACACTCGCCGTTGGTTGATCCGCTAATCTAAATGCTGTCATTAAACAAGGTGAAAAGTAGCGTAACCGTGCGTATATTGACATTTGCTTTTCGACGCAGTAGCACTGAAAGAAGACAGAAGAACAGATGTTCATATTAAAACTATTATTGTTTACTGTAAATACTTGCCTTCTATTAAGGATGGCGTTCTTTTGTGGAAATTGTTTTCACATGTAAGTGTTATGGACAGCAGAGTTAAAGACCCATTCACCCCGTGATGGTGCAGGGCTTCCCCGTTGTTCATGGCTCACAGAACATTTGCAAATGTTGAATGTGTGTAATGGGTTCATAGGCTGTCACCTCATATTTACATCATGATTTAGATACTGCACGACGAGTCAGTCATACCCAAAAGCAACTCTCAATTATAGTAACGTCCAAACTGAATAATTCCCTCTGCGTGCCACAGTGATCAATGTCATTAATTTTCCTCCTATGATCATATATGTAAGACAGATTAGAGTCTACGTCTATTTACGTCCTCTAAATCGTATTAGCAGAGCAGACTTGGGTGTGGGGAGAGAGGGGGTGACTCCAGGTGAGAGAGTGAGAGTTAACGGTAGTTGCCAGTTTAACTGCAAGGGAGCAGCGCGTGCACCTGCCCACGAGCTCCGATAGCAAGTAGCCATACTGTGTTATAGAGACCTGCTGGTGTACACTACGCCAACTCCACCGCGGCAGAAGAAGTCAGGCTACACCGGCGGACATTTTAGTTGACAACCAAAAGCGACTGGATAATGTTGACTTTGCTGACAGCGATGTATTTGGTGGTGCGGGCGGCTTCTTCGGAGGTAAGAGCGTTGTGCTCGTGAGCGAGGTGCCGCATATGCGTGACTCCCCGGAGGAACTGCGCAACACGCCAAGTTCGCGTTCCGAATGGAAAAACCGCAAACTTGACGTTGAACTCTTAAGATTATGTGGGCAGTGTTCGAGTGGGGCCTATCTCGTCTGCAGACGCCGAATTCTGCGGGCGAGAAGACGGCACCCTTTCGGACAAAGGACAAAAGATGTTACAGTGTCATATTTCAGTACATATGCCATATTTCATTTACAGGCATATACAAGTGTTGCGGTGTCCATTTGGTTATGGCGACGGGCGCAGAACGAGCGGGGCGCGGGGGAGCCAGGCACCAGGCGGTGGGTGACTGTAGTGACCCTGTCGCCGTAATTCCGAGGCGGGCTGCGGAGGAGCAGGACCGCGGACAGCTCCCCGTCTGTGGGGGGCTGCACGCGCCCCCGGCTCCCCGCGCGCCACGGGCAGCAGTGCACTTGCGCTCGCGGCGTTGCATAACCTTGATGCATTAGCTTACGAAATATGCTACGAGAGTGTTAGCAATGCGCCAAGCGCGTCCAGTGGATGATTATCCACACCTGAGAAACACAGGGTCAGTGAGCGTGACCTTACAGACTGCCCCGCAGGCTTTAGTCCGAGCCTCTGCACTGCGTTCTGTCACAGGGATATATCCTGGACTGGGGAATGTGTATACAACAAAAAATGGACTTCAGTTGGATATATGTCAGCATTGCTTATTTAGAAAATATAAAAGACTGTCAACAAATACCAAGGTCCAGTAGGATCAATGCTACCTAACAGCAATTTACAGCTTGTAATAAAACTTGCAAACAGCTTCACCCTAGATTTATCGTTATCACATAATCTAGGCTACTGACTTGCTTGCTGCCAGAGAGGACATGGCTGAACATTAATAGCATTCCATTGCAGACATTTTGTTAGCAAAAACATGTAGTCTACTAAATAGCATCCTTCCTGGCCAACCATGTAAAGGCTTAAAGGCTAACTAACATGATTACACCACATTGCAATAAAGAATATATATTTAGAAAGCATTCAATTCAAGAATTCAGAAATAATTAATCAAACTGGGCAAGGCACATGATATATCTTACACTGACCGAGGAGGATACAGATATTCCTTTGAATGTTGTTAAATGCAGTAAACTGGATGCTTCCTAAACACATAACACTGGGACATAAGGCTTATAGTCGCCATCATCCCTCAAATACCTATCAAAGAAGGATCCTACAAATTGGGACGAGCATTTGTGTACTGAACAAATACCTATTTGCAAAATAGGTATTTGAGAAATAGTAATGAAAACTGAAAGAAGCTGATGCCAGTTGACAATCTTGAATACACATATGCAATTCGGATATGTTTCGCCAGGTGTCAGTAATGGCTATACACTTTCAAGGTTGTGCAGAATCTCTCGCAATTCCGGACACAAGTTCCAAATATGGTGATGTGGGCGTGGTTCGATAGAGGAAGATGGGAGGGCGCTGGAGCAGTTCTTCCTGGGTGAATGTGTTCATTGCACCAATTGTGGCTTTGAAAAGAGCTTCATCAGTACCGATAGGAACTACATATCCCACCAGGAGCCTACACTGGTCTGATCCACCGCATGACATTTCAATACAAGCATAGAGGTGACCCTCTGTCTAGTCCGCCAAGAGAGAACAGTCCTTGCAGACCTTCCCAGCTCCTCAACTGCTAGCAAAATGGTAAAATTACATTTATTTCTTAACTGTTCGACTGATATAGCTATGAATGACGACGTTCATTGCATGATGATTTTTCTTTTGTCCAACTGATTGTGTACTGAAGAAAAGGGGTCACATTGGTGAAAGAGCTGTTAGCCATAACTGTGAGCATCACTTTAACCGCTCTCTTCTTCGATTAGCTCTGCTCGGTATAGTTATGTGATCAACTTTGTGCGTTGACCTAATTGAAATCTGCACAAGGTGACGCAGTACAGCTGTGACGAATCAGTGGATAACGAACTTGAAGCTTGATGATACGTCATGCCTATACATTAACATGCAACATTCTTGTATCACTCATGGATGTCTGCAGCCCATCCTGTTCAGACTCCATCTTTGTAACGTCAATCCCTGGTGGCGTGGCATAATGTATACCAAATCAAATCTTTTTTTAATAAATATTGTATTATCCAGTCACAACTGCAGCTGGCTAACTGACGACGCTTCACCAACAGCTTCGTAAAACTGCTTTAGCTTGTTTTTAAATGATAGACGCCTTGGCGTGAAAGTAGGCCTCCGCCCAGCGATGTCTGTATTTGCTACCTGCGCTGCAATGCCTTCAGTTAGGTAGGAAGTTCTGTTGTCTTTTTGACAATGGCTGTGTTTGTTTTACAATAATTAATTTCAAGGCCCAACCCATCCGTGTCGTGGTGACTGGCGCAGCCGGCCAGATTGCTTATTCCTTGCTGTACAGCATCGCCAAGGGTGATGTCTTCGGCAAAGATCAGGTGAGACTGTTTATGTGAAGTGGAATAAGCATCATTGATTACGCTTGCATGAGAATGGTATACGTGTTTGTGTCCGTTTAGTTAATCTAGTTACGTTGGTATGGCGTTTGTTCCACATGATCCATCCTAGGAGTTTGCACTGTTTGTGTGCTGCGCCAAGCATCTATACAGGAATTTCACTCTAACTACTTTATATCTATATTTGGGTCTGTGTTGCTGTCACCAGCCAATCATCTTGGTCCTCCTCGACATCCCCCCCATGTTGCCGGTCCTGGATGGGGTGGTCATGGAGCTGCAAGACTGTGCCTTGCCACTGTTGAGGGGTGAGCCATGTCTGTCCTCCCTTCTACTATGACAGGAAGCCTCGTTCTAACAAAAACAAGTGGCAGTGTGTGTGGGTAGAATGCATGTATTCCTGGTATTGTTTGTGTTATCATACAACCTCCACTACAAGGTCTCTCCTCTCCGCAATGTGGGTTTGGAGGGAGTTTCTGACAGAAGGCTTCCCATTGGCTGGTTTACATTGCTCTGTGTGTGTAGAAGGCCAATGGCATTGTTTTGTTGTGAGTAACAATGGGAGTGGGGTGGGAGATTTCAGGGGCACCTCCTGCACCAATGAACCCTAACTAAAGTCCATGCTGATAGCAGCACCGCTCAAGAGCTAATTTACATGGTTTATTATCACTACAACTAGCACACATTGTAAGAATTTTGAAATGAGAAATAGGTATGTTATCTGAAAGATAATGTATTTAGTGAAGGAGCTCTAACCCCAGGCTATTTGAGAGTGGTTATTAGCAAGTTGAGCACATGTCAATACTTGGAAGGGTTCAGCCATTGAATGTTTTAGTATTGCAGGACTGCACATGTCCTCAGGAGTAATAACCTCTTCATGAAGTTCAACGTGTTAGCTCATTGACTGCTTATTTAATTTGAATGCAAAGTCTGACTCCGTCGTAGTGAGAGTGTATATTTAGAAATTCAGACTTCACTTGCCAGATTATCCAAAGAATCCCAGCTGACGGCATCTCTCCTATCCCCCCCAACAGAAGTCATCCCCACTGACAAAGTGGAGGTCGGATTCAAGGACTTGGACGTCGCCATCTTGGTTGGCTCCATGCCCAGGAAGGAGGGCATGGAGAGGAAGGACCTGCTGAAGGCCAACGTGGCCATCTTCAAGGCCCAGGGAGCAGCCCTGGACAAGTACGCCAAGAAGACCGTCAAGGTAGCCGGGCTTTCAGTGGTGTCTGTTCAGCAGTGCAGTCATTTAATGACGTCGGTGATTTTCAGCATGGACTATAAAGGCCAATGAACAATCTGTACAACTCTCTTGACGCACTTAAGCTCACATTTAAAATGATGAATAATACAGTGTAAAGTCTAAGTGAACCCGCCATTTCAGGTCGACTAGGAGCACTGAGATTAAAAAGAACTAGTTTGGGTGTTAAGAGTTCTCTGAGGGAGGGGGTCCGTGTCAACCCCGTGGTGATGACCCACACCTCCTTTCTGGGGCTCTTTTCTTTCCTTTTTTTTTTTTTTTTTTTTTTTGACTTGATACTGTTGTATGTGAGCGACAGCATCATAATGAGCAATGTTGGATATGAAACGAGCCCCACAGCGCTTTGTCTCCACGCGGGGACACGAGCGCCACAGCGTTTCCCCGCGTGGAGAGAGGGTTGTGCTGCTCTGAAGTGGCCGCGTCTCCCGCCACCATCAATGTCAGCCGAGGCAATCATATGGGACGTCTTTACACTTTGAAAAATACAGAACAAAGATTTTGTGTTCACTTCCCCTTTAATGATTTTCCCAATGTTCTCTGACAATCGGTTCCCTGTTCCATGGTATTTTACGACAACAAAACCTAAATAATCACAGGGTGTATGTCAAATCCATACGGGTTATGGGAATGGAAACTGTAGGGCCTATTTAGCAACACGCAACATAAACAACATCTATTGTTTCCCTTGTTGTCAGGTCCTGGTGGTGGGAAACCCAGCCAACACCAACTGTCTGATTGCCTCCAAGTCTGCTCCCTCCATCCCCAAGGAGAACTTCTCTTGCTTGACTCGCCTGGACCACAACAGAGCTGCCTCACAGGTACAACACATTGTCAGGCCAGTCACTCTTGCAGAGATATACTATTAAAAATGTTTTACTGCACAATGTCTTTCCAACCACAGGAGGTCAGCATCAAAATCCTAGGTCAGGGGAATGACTGAAGTGGCCGCATTTCTGAAATAAATGTTTTGTTATTGTTTTAATACATTTCATATTTTGTATAGATTTCTATTAAGCCAAATTGTATTGTTGCACTCAATCAGTAAATGTTCAAATGTATAGAAATGTATGTTATACAATTGAGGTCATATTTGTTGTTTTTTTGTTTTATTTGGGAAACCGTTTTATCTAATTTGCTTGTACTTTTTATGGCCATCCATGGGCTCACCATAGTGCCCTGCTGTGAAGCTGGGATTCCTCAGATCACTTGTCTTGGGGTTTATTTTGTTGATTCAATTGATTTTAATTCAAGTTGGCACATGGCCCTCTCACGATGAAGCACCAGGCCATCAGACTCAACCCTCCCACTGTCGGCCTGCCATCAGACTCAACCCTCCCACTGTCTGCCTGCCATCAGTCTCAACCCTCCCACTGTCTGCCTGCAGGTGGCCATCCGTTGCAGCGTGCCCGCTGACAGCGTGAAGAACGTCATCATCTGGGGGAACCACTCGTCCACCCAGTACCCCGACGTCCACCACGCCAAGGTCACGGTGCAGGGCTCCGAGGTGGCCGCCTACGACGCCGTCAAGGACGATGCCTGGCTCAAGGGAGACTTCATCTCAGTGAGTGGGAAGAACATGAACCTTTTTTAAAGCGATATAGGTCAACTACGGGTGCATGAGTGCATGACTTTTTAATGGAGGAGAAACCTGGGAGAGGGAGGTGTGTTCTTTTTTTTGTTAGGTTTTATTTTCAAAGCCTTGCTCTCTTTGCAACTTTCAGATCTTACCTGTAGCACCCTTTTCACGTGTTTCACTGACTAGGACGTGTTCCCTGTTGCTTTATATTTCATGCAACTGCTTGTTTCCTCCTAATCATTCAATCCCACCCTGATGAAATCACAGTGCAACATGTGTTAATCCCTCACCGCACGCACCCAGTGTCTCTCTGGTCTGTCCTCCTGTCCTCCTGTGCATGGTGATCAGTGTCCCTCTGGTCTGTTCCTTCTGCCATGTCTCCACAACAGACGGTGCAGCTGCGCGGAGCGGCGGTCATCAAGGCCCGGAAGCTGTCCAGTGCAATGTCTGCTGCCAAGGCCATCTGTGACCACATGAGGGACATCTGGTTTGGAACCAAGGAGGTCCGTCCCAGAAGTACAGAGGATGGAGAAGACATGCCTCTTTAGTTTTTTTTATTAAGTGTATTTGTGAAAGATGTGATGTGGGATTCTTTGTTTTGTTTATAGAGGTGGATAATCATTTGTGTCTCAGTTATTATTACAGAGGGTTAAAACTGTAGCTTTTCATCCTGGCAGAAGGGTGATTTGTAATTCAGCATCCATTGAATGCTGTGGATGTTCCGGTGTGGGTTTCAGTGTATTGTCCTCCTGTGACAGGGCGAGTTCATCTCCATGGGTGTCTATGCCGGTGGCAACTCCTATGGCATTCCTGAGGATATCATCTATTCATTCCCTATCCAGCTCAAGGTGAAACCCCAACACCTGCACTTTTGTTGCCAACAGTGTATGTAGAAGTAGTGTGTGTTAAAATAATTGCTATTCATTCCAGGAGGCAGGAGGTTAAAATAATTGCTGTTGACGTTTTGAGTTGTAGAACTGATGCTTTTCTTATAAAAAGGAATGACTTATCAGCAGAACTCCTTTTCAATCGTGATTTGAGGTACAACCAGAATACTAACCAGCTGCCGATTCCCTGCACAGAACAAAACCTGGAAGGTGGTGGACGGGCTTCCAATCAGTGATTTCTCCCGGGCCAAGATGGACGCCACAGCGGCTGAGTTGGTGGACGAGCGAGACACTGCCCTGACCTTCCTGGCCCAATGACTGTCTCCAGGGCCACACCGTCAGCAGCA
>OMKQ01069121.1:0-10106 GCA_900302335.1 Phycis phycis | reverse complement strand
CCCGCCTCCGGAGAACCCTGACAGGCACGATATCTGAACAGATCCGCCCTCTAGCTCGCTGATAAACGGTCTGTGGTCCCCTTTTTTTCCAATACAAATAAACAAACACTAAATATCTCTTTAACGTATATTTAAAATATCCTTTCGGGAAGGTTTGCGTCTTTTTCGTCGCTTTTGAGGATGACCACGAGCTGAACTCGGCCGGGCTTTGAATCCCGTCACCACTGGTCGCCAACCAGCGCGTCTTTTGACGTTTGCGGCTCAAATCCCATCCCGTCGACCGCGACCTTGAATGAAACCTGTTGCCGCTTGCCAAAGTAGGTGTTTCTCTAAGTGGAACAAGGTGCCTCCGCGAGTCTGCTTTGATCTCGGCAAATTGATGTGGTATAAATACTTTTCTAATTAATTATGCATGCGATGAGGGCTTGCTAAATCCACAGATTCGTCAATGCCTAAGTGATTACTTTTTTTTTTTGTTTTGTTTTGCACATTGCGATACACAGCAATTCAGCCGGTTGTAGTTTTTTTTTTTATTACTTTGGGTAAAGAAAAGTATGATATAAGATGAACCATTAAGCCTTTTCTGTTGCTAATTATGTGACAAAGTCAAATATTCAGCAAACTGCTTCATAAAAAGATACATTATTCATAACCACACCCGAATCCAACATTCTTTTTTTTATTTCGAACAGTCCAGTAAAACAGGCAATGTG
The DNA here is from genome assembly GCA_900302335.1 of Phycis phycis. Taxonomy (NCBI): domain Eukaryota; kingdom Metazoa; phylum Chordata; class Actinopteri; order Gadiformes; family Phycidae; genus Phycis; species Phycis phycis. The sequence goes on along the minus strand of OMKQ01069121.1, from coordinate 9,393 downwards.
AAGAATAGTCCATAAAGATTTCTTTTTAAAAGGCTTTCTTTTCTTTAAAGAGGATGCAAAAGAGAGATAGCAATATATATATAATAACAATAATAATAATAATAATAATAATAATAATCGTAATAAGGTCACTGTAATCGAAGGTAACTCTTGCAGAGTTCATGGTCCCTAATGTCTCCCCAGCCCCCGTTTTTAACATGAGGGGCCACCCCTCCGGCCCCATTGGCGGGCAGTCTCTTAGTGATGAGGAGGTTCTTTGGGAACAGCTGGTTGGAGCTGGTCTTCAGAACGCTCTCTATCTTGGTCTTCTGGCTGGCGGGCATGCAGGCCTTCTTGTGGTGCATGCCGCAGTCGCCGGCGTGGAAGACACGCGGCGCCTCGCTGACCATCACCTTCCAGTAGGTGGGCAGGCACGACACGGTCAGGCGCTGCAGGGACCAGTCCCAGTTGTAGTCGTCGTAGGTGCAGAAGTCGTCGGCGCACCGCAGCAGCTTCTGGTAGGTGTCCCTGCCCATCGCCATCCCCATGTTGTGCTCCGTGGACTTCCACACCTTCACCTCCACCTTGTTGGCCTTGCCGGAGTAGCCGATGTGGCTGTAGCTGCCCAGCGAGAGGATGTCACAGTCGGAGTACTGCTCCCCCTTCAGGGTGGCCATCAGCTTCAGGACGTGCAGGAAGTCCGGGGACAGGTAGTGGTCCTCCTCGATCAGGAGGACCATGCCCGTGTGGTCCTTCAGGGCGCGCACCCTGTCCCACACAAAGTGCAGCTTCCACCACCAGTGGTGCTTGGTCTGGGAGAATTTGGCCTCCCGGTAGTGGCCGAACGAGTCGGGGTACTCGGCGTTGATGCAGCCCAGCTTCAGGGCGTCCTTCTTAGAGATGTCTCTGGGGCAGTCGCGCGGATCGTTGCCGGGGAACTCCTGGGGATAGAGCTGGATGCTGAAGGGGAAGAAGATCTGCAGGACCTGGCAGAAGTCCACGGAGGCTACCACCTGGTTGATCTCCGGGGACCAGAAGTCGTGGCTGAATATCAGCAGTATGCTCTCCACTCCCTGGGCCTTGCGCAAACTCTCGACCAAGAGCTTAAGGTAGTCCGGCCGATTGTGGACCTGAACCACCACCACCAGGCTGTCCCTTTGACGCGCCGCCCTGAACTTCTCCTCGTTCCTTATCGTCTGGTCGAAGTTGAGCTGGAAGACGATGCCGCGGTAGACCACGGTGGCGTTGTCCACGTCCGGCCGCGAGGACTTCCCTTTGTCCGCGTGGCTCTCGTTGGCCGGGGCGACGGGAGCTAGCACGGGCTGGCGGCTCACGGTGGGCGTAGCCTGTGCCTGGTGGTTATTGTTGCTGTTGCTAATGCTAACGCTACTGCTACTGCTGCTGCTGCTGCTGCTGCTGCTGCTGCTGCTGCTACTTCTCCGAACAGCCTCTACCTCCTTGGGGATCGAGCCGGCGTCATTGTCATCGCTGCCACCGTTGTTGTTGTTGTTGTCGTCGTCGTGGGTCTTCTTCTGCCTCCCACTGCTCCAGAAAGCAAGGCCACAGACGACAACCACCACAGTCAGAATCACCACCTTCCTCTTGTAGATTCGGAATCTCATGATAGGCAGCAGGACTCTTGCCAGTGCAGGGCGGTGGGGGTGGGGGAGAGGACTTGTTTTTGTTTAAGGACAGAGTGAATTGCAGAGGCTATCGATGGACCACGGTGAGCTCTGGAAAGGGACCAGAAGCGACGGCGTAGACGAGCTCCTTGGATGTTTAGTGTGGCAATGAAAACTGCGGTAATGTAAACATGGACTTATCTGGAACGTCGGTGGTTCCAGATGAATGTTCCATAAGGCATGTTGGTTTCTGGGTGGCAGCAGGTTAGCCGAGTGCATGGACCCACTGAAAATTAAACAATTTAAAATGCAATTAGATGCATCACAGTTGAGCAACCAATATTATGCATAAAAAAAAACAACTATTAATTTGGGTACAGTGGCAATTTAATGTGATCCGTCTTCCTAACCTGCATCTTAAGGGCATTTCACTAAAGCCAAATACAAACACAAGTCGTCGTCATAAACATCCTCCAAGTCTACTTATATACATGAAAAGCGGTCTGCTACCGACTGCTGACTGATACATATCATGTTATTAGACGCTTCGGGACGTCCATGTGGACGCTAACTAACATGACAGAAGGGATTTCACGACGCATTTCGGCGCATCGATTTCCAAGCTTACCTTAACAGCTAAAAGAAAGCATTGCTTTGCTCAAACCCAACATGTATAAAAGACAGTTAGCGCGGGGCCATGTATAATTTTGAGGCCAATAATCGATCAAACACAAGTGGGAAATAAACGTGTTATACAATATATCTGATATACGTTAGCCAATAAGAGAAGAACTGCGTCCGACTGCGGTATCGGTCCGTCCGCCTCCTTTAGATTTCCCCAGTAAAGCGCCTTGTTTGCTTTAAAATAGGACATGCATTTGGCAGCAAACGTAAAACCAAAATACAATACAAAACAACGGGAGCGTTGTTCACTACTACGCTATAGGACACACCGAGCTACCGACGAGTAGCCCCCCCCCGGAACACTGACACCCCGAAAAGAGCCAATGGAACAAGAAGTATGATCATTATTTACCTAAACCTGAAGATACGAGTGCAGATCGTGAAGCAAGAATCAGCAATAGGTTAACGTGCGATTCCCATTTTACTTCTTCCCCGTCTCACCCGTCTCGGATGTCTGGGTGGACTCTCTGTTAGCTGTGCTCATAACAAACACGGAACCGCTGCCTGCCTCTGGCCCACAATGCATCACTACACGACGACCCAGCACAACCTACATAGAACACAACGGTACATAGAATACTAAATATTAGACATTTGTTTAGTAGGGGTAATAATACGAATTATTGTTATGTGTATATTATTATAAAAAAGATACAAAGTAAAAAAGACTCCCTTTGAATGCATACAAAAGGTTTCATAAAATACTTTCTGCGGATGAATGGACAGTACCCTATACAGAAACACAGGAACACAAATAAAACAGCTTCTCTACGATATACATGAAAATGAAATCATATAGATTATACTGGGGTCTATGCCGGGTCTATGTCGCTTTGGATAAAAGCGTCTGCTAAATGCCCTAAATGTATGCCTATGTATATTGCATAGCCTACTATAATATACATGATTTCACTAAATGTATGGCTTTTGTTCAAGTATATTTTTATAATCCTTGCCAAATATTGAGCGTAGCCTATCGTGAAAGGAGTTCAGCTTTAGTTTTGGAAGCAATTTGTTATTGTGAAAACATAACAGCAACATATGATTTTGTTTGACGGCAGCTGCACTGGGAACAAGAGGGATTATCCACTGTGAGTTGTTTTGGCTACCAATTGTCTCCAGCAGGAGCCTATTGGAGTGAGAGAAAGTACAAATAAAAGTATTTATTACACCAATTGAACGCAATGCTGAATTCGTTTGTTGCATTGTTGTAACGGGCACACGCTGTACAAATCAGACTAACATACATAAGACGCTTCAATACATAAATAGAAAATCATATTTTTATATAACCTCCATCTATTAAATTGAATACCCTATTATAATGTTGTATCCACTCGTGTGAAGTGTATGGGAATGCAAAAAGCTATTGCCAGACGCTGGGGATATTTATGTATTCAATTCACTTAAGTTTAGTTCCACAAGCATGAACGGACGTTAAGTAATTGGTCGTTAACTACTGCAAAAAGAAAAAAACAAAAGAAAGAATATGCGACTTAAAAGTGCAACATTACACGCACAAGATCTCCTCACTTGTTTACTGCTGTCCTAATGTAGAGGCAAGGGTTCCCTCTGGAGTCGGTGGAGGGGTACAAAAGTGTATATTTCTGCCATCCACTAGGGGCGCTGCATATGTCGACCATCAGCGGAAGAGGTTCAGGATGCTTTAATGTGCGCAGGCGCGCCCCTTTTCCTTCCTTTCCGACACTCGAGCGAGAGAGACAAGATGGGCCATCAACAGCTCTATTGGAGTCATCCTAGAAAATTCGGCCAAGGATCCCGATCCTGGTTAGTTTTGATTATTATACGGATGATTAGTGGTTCATGTGTCCCTACGAGTCGATTCGTCGTGTTGGACCGTTTTGTGTGCACCGAAAATGGTCATCCAACTTTGCGCCACATGGAGCTACATAATGGACCTAGCTAACATGGCGTCGCTAAGGCGGAGATGCGCTAAGACTACGGCTACACTGCCTCTCGATTTGTAATTTGCTAGAAATAAGTTGGCGTTTAAATTTTTTCGAAAAGTACTAAACATTCTTCAGCATAATTGGCACTTACACCCAACTGAACTGGTTAATCCAGTATTTATGAAAGTATGTTAGCTGGATGTGGTGCGCTTGTACATGGACATCGTTCACTTGTATAGTTATCCATAATCTGGGACGCTCAGAACAGCCATGGCTTTCCACGTTAATGTATTAACCATTGTTCCATTTTAAATTGCAGCCGGGTGTGCTCTAACAGACACGGACTTATCCGAAAATACGGACTCAACATGTGCCGTCAGTGCTTCAGGCAGTACGCTAAGGACATCGGCTTCGTCAAGGTAAGTTTTGTCAGTTCTGCATTGTAATGGTCGTCGGAGATGTCATTCATACACATTGCTATTTGACTAGTTCATTGTCCTGTACTTGAGCAAAGGTTTATAGGCATATCCTGGTCCATTGAATTCGTATGTGGATGTGTTCTGGTGTTTAGTGTTTGTTTTTTTTTCTTCCCTAAACAGTTGGACTAAATGTGTCGGCGGTGGACATTCCTCGCCATTGTCAGAATCTGAAGGACGAGCCGAGATGGGATGATTCAGTTCTGAAAATAAATTTGTTCTTTTGTCCTAACATCTGTCTTTGTGTATTTGTGACCTCCGTTTTCAGTATTCAAATCGTTGTGTGCCCGTAATCTTTTAGTGCTTTGCCTCTTTAAACTGTCATTGAGTAGATTTGTTTACTCGAGGCTATTTATTGAATTTGTTTCATGTCATTCTCAAATGCTACCTGTCTTGTAGAATCTGGCCTGGGCATCAATATAATATAATGTAATGCAGGGGTGTCAAACTGAAGCCATGGAGGGCCGGGCCGCTGCATGTTTTAGATGTTTCTCTACTCCAACACACCTGATTCTAATGATCAGATCATCAAGCTCCGTAGAATTCTGATAACTATCCATTCATTAGAATCAGGTGTGTTGGAGTAGAGAAACATCTAAAACATGTAGGGACACCGGCCCTCCAGGATGGGGTTTGACACCTGTGATGTAATGCATCGGTTTCTTGAGACTATATTGTGGTTCGGGTACACCATGTACATGCAGTTGTGACATTTAAGGGTGTATTGTTTCGAAGGTTGTTTCAAACAGAACATGCGTTGTCACTGGATCAAGTGTGCTGTCGTGTAGTTCACCCGAACCGTAGAAAGGCACAGCCGGTGATGGCGAATTGGGTTAATTGAGGTGGATACCACCTGTATAAACTGCCTTTCCCATCAGAACCGTATGTAGTTTAGTGGCCATGGTTTGTAGAAGTGCACATTGTATTATGTGCACATCTACTATTTTCTGTTTTTCCTATTCAGCAAATTAGATGCTTCATATTGGGTATGGTTTCATGCTATATTGGGTCTGTTGTGGTTTAGACGTGCAAGATTCAGATTTCATGCTTGACACTTGGGTAATTATTGCTTTTACGACATCAACTTGAGCGATAAACCCATTCAACGATTGAAGTTATACAAAAATAACATACTTGCATTTTGTGCACCCATGGTTGTAGATTCAAGACCATTCGGTTACAAAGTAGAAACTTTAATGTAAACGCTCTGATCAAGGTGCTATAAGAAAATTATTTACAGACGTAGCTCTGGAAAGACATTTTGATGAATCTAAATAAAAATCGCTTAATTAGAACGAATAAGCGTTATAAATTATATATTTTAACTTTGGGAAAAGTCATCCAGCTCTTCCAAGTCCATCTCATACATCAGGTCATTGAGGCGTTTCTTGAAATTGACGCAGCGCCGACGCGACAGTCCACGCATAAAATCTGCCACCGTTTGTGTATAGCGGTCATACGCGTCCTCTTGGTTGTGTCGCTCCATGTAGTTTTCCAGGACTTCAAAGCGTTTCACGCTTACTGGCATTTCCGTATTTTCAATTTTCCCCTTGCTGTCGATCTGTTTAAACATGTGGGTAGGCGGCCTACACTCATCCAACTCGTCACACTCCTCAGCTTCACTTGGCATCGCCTCGGACGACTGTTCCATGTCTGTGACGGAGCCGTGGAGATGGTTGCCTTCACGCTTTGGCCTGCTCTGTATCTTTAGAGAAAATAGACACCGGCCTTAAGAATTTCCGCCACAACAGTAAACAGCATGCTATAAATAATGGGCGAATATATAGCCAATATATCCACGCGTGAAGTTTGCATGTGTATTGTTTGTATACATTGCGTTTGCGGGATTTCAATTTAAATGTAGCCTATGCAAAGTGTCTGTCCCAAAAAGCCCCACAGATAAAATGAATAATATGAATGGTCCTATGTAGGGACAGCAGATGAGAGCGTTCTTCCTGCGGGCCAACAAACCGCCCGTTGACTAGAGTCTCCCCGGGGGTCGCCCGGGTGGCCAAACTATAACATAAACGCGTGGATCTGGGTCCTAAAGCCAGCATTCAAACGAGACGCGGGACTATTCGGACGTACACAACCCCAAGCGAACCCCATCTTACCTCTGTTTTAGTGGCGACGTTGCGGTGCGTCACGTGCTCGCTGAGCCAAGACAACTTTGCGTGGACGACATGGACGTCGACCTCGCTCCCTTCAGACCCCGGGGGGACAACTTTTGTCTTTATTCTCTTCTTCAGCCGCACGAATTTATCTCGTAGCGCCTTCCATCGTCTCATGCACACGGTCGGATCTTCCTTCACTGCGTTCCCGACCACCTTCCACGTAGCAATCGTGGCCTTGCTGTTCTTGCGGGACGGACACGCGTTGTCGTAGAGACGTCGGTGTTTACGAACCTCCTCTGCGAGGCGGGTGTCAAAGTCGTCCATCGCTACTCGTCTGCGTAGTGTCTCGCAGCGTTGCACGTCAAGTTCCGTATTGTATTGAGTCGACGCACGACGCACGAACGACCGGATATCCACTCCGCTGAACCAATCAGCGGTGGAGTTGATCTTGACGCACAGGACCGCCGACTAGCGCAAGCCGACGTTATCCGACGCCGTTGCAAACGTGCGAAGAAATGTTCAGTCGACTTCAAATGTCTAAATGGGGGGCGATTGTAACAACTAAATCGAAACATTCTGAATAAACGAGCGCATGCAATAACTGTGTTTAAATAATTTAGTCAACCATGTTAATTTTAGATTGTACAGGCACGCGTTGTTCATATTATAGGCTGTAGGCCTAGTTGGGGCCTATCATATGAGTTGTTAATTGGTTATTGTGAAAAGTGTTTCATATTTGCAACATGGTTGTTTATGACATTAACTAGGCCACTAGCAGACTTCTAAATTTACAGTTCCAAACGATTGAGTTGCATTGTAATTCATGACCACGTCCCCGAACTGCTTCAAAATCCCTGTCAAACTCTTTAACAATCCTGTAGAATTGGCTTCTATTAGACTTTGAAAAATTTCGGCCAATACTTTATTTTCAGATGGGTAAATTCCTCATGCTGTAACCAGGTTTCTGCTTACTTCCTATTATTCAGAACACATAAATCTCGGGAGGAATGCTTAGTTGATGTAAAAAAAAACTGCTCGGTTTGAAGCGTTTGCGATTTTGCCAAATTTTCTCTCTTTTTACACAGTCCATCATCTTGAAGAGAGCCCAAACTTTTCCCCTCTGGATTAATTAAATTGCCGCTTTTGTGCTGTGTGGATAGACGTGTGGATTGTGCTGTGTCGAGAGACAGACGCTAGATGGCAGCAGTGCTCTAGAAAGAAAATGACGAGCGCTCGGAAAACGGTACAGACAAACGCCCTACGATACCTTGTCGTTCTGTCTGTTGAAGCCACGTCACAGATGTTGTTTTTAATGCGAGCAGATATGTTAATATGAACAGTATATCTAAAGAGATCTCAACTCAATTCATCTAAATACAAACTCTTATTTGTTTTTTTTTCCCAGCACCATATGTTAACAACTCAATCTATCAACTTCTTCATAGAAACATCCTTCATCATTTTTAGAACATACTATTTCTATAGTAATTTCTATATCATCACACACGTGATGCTCAATACTTGAAATATGTGGTAGTTACAAGCATTATCCATGGCATAGCCTATACTCATTCATAACTAAAGCAGGTGATTTAATTTCTATCTTTAAAATAGATGTCTTTATTCATTACTGTAGAAGTGTTTGTTCACCCACACACACGCGCACACGCACAGGCACACACACGCACCCCCCCACACACACACATTGTGTGTATCCTTGAACATCACTTTAAGATACTGCTTCTGAAAATTGAAAATAATTTGCTGTCACTTGTTCTAATTGAATTCTTGATAATATGTAGACATGTTTATGCGTGTGTGTGTGTGTGTGTGCATCTGCGTGTGCGTGCGTGTGTGTGTGTGCGTGCGTGTGTGTGTGTGTGCGTGCGTATGTGTGTGCGTGTGTGTGTGTGTGTGCGTGTGTGCGTGTGCGTGTGTCTACAGTGTGTGTGTGCGTATGTGTGTGTGTGTGTGAGTGTGTGCGTGCGTATGCGTGTGCGTGTGTGCGTGTGCGCGTGTCTACACATGCATGGATACTGTGTGTGTTGTCTCTGTTGTCTCCGTGCGTGTTGTCTCTGAATAAATTGCAGAAACCAGAGTAAACACATGACTAAATGGTACACGACAATGATTGATGCGTTGATTCTGCATTGGATCTCGGAGCCAGCTGTCAGCAAGATTATTTGATTGACCTGACAGGTTTCCAATTACCACAAATCCCCTAATACGGACGAGGGAAAACACATGAATTGAGAGTGTTTTGTGCTGCACCGTTGGCATGGAAACATTCCGCCAGGTGTTCTTGCCCGTATCCAGTGACACACTGAGTCAGGGACACCGAACGATATCCGTAAGCTGGCGTCATCTCTTGTCATCGTCCTCTTGTGTAATGCACTTTTGAGAATGTTATTTTTTTTTTAATAGTGCCACTATATATACAGTATATGCTATCATTATACAAATTGTAGCAATGCTCTCTGCTAAAAACTCCACCTAGGTGGCTATCGCTCTCCACCTTGGGAGGCTCCTCCAGGAGAAGGACACAGGATGGCGACGTTGTAAACCAGTTTATTGTGGGGCTTGATGGACAACGCCGCAGGAGCTGGTG
>OMKQ01069119.1:0-11386 GCA_900302335.1 Phycis phycis | reverse complement strand
GTGGGGGGTGGATGAAGAGACATGAAAACACTTTATCGTACATGAAGCTGATTCTTTGAGGAGCGGACGAGATTTGAGCGGCTCATACACGGCCATGATTCATAGCTTAGTGCAGACGTACTGTATGTGCAGACATATACTCACAGAGAGCGTGCTCTTCCTCAGCAGCTTTAGCTCTGAATCCCTCTGGCTCTTCTCAGCCTCCAGCTCCTTGATCTTGGTCTGAAGAGTGTCCTCCCTGCTCACAGCCTTTTCCTTCACATTGGTGACCTGGCCATAGGGATGAAAAAGGGAGACATATATATCAATACATATAAATATAGGCCTCCCTATGATGTGATCTTGTACACTATTACACTAGGAAGGTACTAGTATTGACATTGACGGCACTGGGGCAGGAAGTCTAGTGGTTAGGGTGTTTTACTCCAAGCTCTGCACTCTACATGCATCCTTGAACCTATCTACCTGCTCATCAACCACATGCATTTGAATTCACCACATTCATCTGAATTAACCACATGCATCTGAATTCACAAGTGGCTTTCGATTTGAGCATACTAAACTCGTGGGGATAAAACCTGAATCAATAGAAAGATTGCCTCCATTTTCAAGGCGTTTCAAGGTCCAAACACATTCAGGGCAACCTGTTGCGTGACGTGTGACAAGGCGGCCTCCAGCTGTGTGGTGAGCGCGTGGCACTCTGCAGAGCGTTGATCCAGCTGCCTGCCGCCGTAGCTCAGGGCTTCGTCCTGACCTGCCAGCCGACGCACCAGCTCCACGTTCTCCTGGTGCCGCCCCTCCATCTTCCTGCACACACACACACACACACACACACGTAAACATACACACACACACGTTTAGACACACACATAAAACACACACGTTTAGACACACGCACACAAACGTACACATGGACATACAGTACATACACACACCCATACACACAAACAAAGACAGGCACACACACACGCACATGCACACACACGCACACACACACACACACACATGTTTAGACACATGCACACATAGACATACAGTACATACACACACCCATACACACAAACAAAAGAAATGCACACACACATGCACACGCACGCACGCACGCACACACACACACACACACACACACACACACACACACACACACACACACACACACACACACACACACACACACACACACACACATGCTCGCGCGCACACACACACACACACACACACACACACACACACACACACAGGTGCTGGTGAACACAAAGACACAGACAGGAACATAACACTTTATCTGATTCTACCAATGAAGTGAAAACTAGATCTTAATAATTAAAATGATAGAGATGACGGGATGTCTTACTTTTCAAGAGAGGTAATTTGTTCTTGAAGCTGTGCATTCGCCTCCTGAATGGATTCCTTCATATCTCCAGAAGACCTGAGCCTCTTGGCTTGACTGTCCAACTGCCAATGTAAGAAAAGGTCTTTAGAAATTATGTAATTTATCGACTGGATGGATCGCAAATCACATGCAAACACAGTGATTGGTCAACCACAACACTGCAAACAGAAGATGGCCAATCACAGTCACAAGGTGGAAGTTTGCCTACAAAGGGCATGACAAGGATTCTTGAGCACCATTCATGAAAACATGCTTCATGAAAACATACTCTTCATAGGCCCTATGGGTTGCAGCCTAACTTTGACTCCCTATCACCGCACTGGGTCACAACGTCTAAAAATCACTAACATCAATAGAGAACCACAGCAGAAACAGCAAACCAGGAGCTAGAACTGTCAGATAGACTGAGAAGGGTGGACTATAGTGTCATTGCGTTGCCCCCTACTGATCAGAGACGGCAACGTTGGCCATATATTTTGTATACCCGTCAGTTCCTCCTCCTCCTTCTACTCACATGCTAACGACATTGCCGTACGACAGTGCACACCTGAACCTGCAGTTGCCTAACGGACTCAGACTTCTCAGAGCACTTCCTCTCGGAGCGCCCCAGGTTCTGCTGGCCCTGGGAGAGACTCTGCTCGGTGGCCTCCAGTAACTCAGGATAAACCTCCAGCTCCTGCACTCGCCTCAGCAGCCCCCTCCTCACCTGCACTCCACACGTCCAGAGACAGCGGCAGGAGTGTGTGTGTGTATTTGGTGGGGGGGGGAGGGAGAAGCCAGGGAGTAGGACACATGGTGAGCGAATCTGCAAACCCGACTGACGTGGTTAGCGTGTGTGTTATTTTGAAAGCGTCATGCGTCCCCAGACTCGAGTGAAAGGTCGGTGGGCCGGTCGGTTGTTTTGAAGGATGGGACTTGTTTCTAGGGGTTTATGAAATGGGAGTAGAATGACTGGCAGGCTCCATATGTTATGCAAATACAGTATGTTAGTGGGCAGCAAAAAACAGTGCCAACAAGGAACACATTATCATGTTAGCCGCAGAGAGCTGTACCCATGTGGTTAAATACTCACAGATCACTAAAACATTCTCAGTATAAAAGCAGAAGAATTCAAAAAGGGGTCATAGGCGAACTGAATTAAATAAACAAAAATAACATAGAAGCTTTTAAATTGTATCAATGTAAAGTTTGCAAACAGCAATAATGTAATCAATTGTGTGTGGTGCGTGTGGAGACGTTGGGGTTACCTTTTCAACTTCTTCATCCTTACTATCTCGGTTGTTCTCCGTCTCTCTGAGCAGGCTCTGATACTTTATCCTGAGATCATCAACCTCAGTTTGTAGTGCTGCCACCTAGCGATAAGCCAAACATCACACATATTATTTCCATTCAACTGTAAATACTCCCCACACTACCACCACCACCACCACCACCACCACTACTACTACTACTACTACTACAACTGATAATAATTACACCTTGAAATGAACAATAGTGCCGTTAAAGAGTAATTGACAAAACAGTAAACACAGCACCCTATGAGAAAGTGGAGCACCTGGCTTTGGTGTTGTAGGGTCTGGTGTTTCCGCTCCGCGGAGGCTCGCCTCTCCTCTGTCTGGGCAGCCTCACACTGAGCCAACTGCTGCTCCAACATGGAAATGGACTCCTGAAATCATAACATCAATTCAACGTGATTGTGAAACTAGTTCATGTAGCAAAATCACATGCGTTTCCGTAAAAGCTTAACGTGTTCTTTCTAAAATTATTGGGATGCTGTACACAGACATACATATCAAAAATATATGCTTTTGTATTTTGTATGTCCTAGACCTAGAATAAGATTGTTTTGGAAACTATACCTTTATTCTTGCATTGTCACTGTTAAGTGCTGTGTTTTCCAATGTCAGTCTCTCAACTCTCTCCATGGCGGTAAGGTTAGCTGCAGTGAGTTCATCCCTCTCCCTCTGGAGCCTAGCAGTCAAATCAGTTGTTTGGCTGCACCAGAGAAACACAAAAAAAACAAAAACATTTCATCATTGATGTGGCTGCCTCCACCAATATACCATCAATACAATCAATACGATGACTTTACATGTGACGACATAAAACATAATGTAAGCACACACACAAACATTGACCACATCCACCCACCATTTTAGTAGTTCTATCTGAGCAACGAGGCCACGCCGCTCCTCAGACAGCTGCTCCTGTTGTATTTTCCAGGCGTCCCTCTCAGACAGAGCTCTGGCCAGCTGAACTTCCTGCAAGCCACAGAAGAAACACATTCATTGTGGAACACAACCAATGAAGCCGTGCAACTATATTCATAGTGAGGGACAGTAAGACAAAAAGAAAGAAGGAAGAGACTGATTCAAAAGTGGTACCTTCTCTTTAAGCTGAGTGTGGCATTTGTCAACGGCGGCCTCGAACCTCTTGGCTCTCTGTTTCTGGGCATGCGTGGCCTTTATGAGCGCTTCCTTGTCCTGTGTGCTCTTCACATTCTGTGCAGCGATGGCCGCTCTCAGGTCCTCCATCTGCATCTTCTGCTCCGTCAGCGTTCTCTCCAGCGTCTAAAACCAACACCGGATTAGACATGTACACAGTGTGACGCACTAATGACCTATGCTCATGACGGGCAAAGGAACTATATTCCTCCACTGCTCTAGGGGGGCAGGACGGTGTGATAGTGCGCGAGGGTGTTCGACTCGGCAGGCGAAAGGTACCAAGTTTGATCCCCCATGTTCGCTGCCTAACCATCCTAGCCTGACGGTACCGTGCAATTCCATGCAATCTAAATTCACCGTAACTGACTGTGGATAAATGCATCCGCGAGATAACCAAATAATAACAGTGTGCTAGACACTAAGGCCGTTTGGCAGAGGTGGTGGTGGTGGTGGTGGTGGTGGTGGTGGGGATCAAACCAGCAACACTTTCAGGTTGCAAGCCAACCCCCTCTACCGCTGCGGTTTCTGCGGAATAAGTCGCACCCGCAGTTCCGTGCTGAGACGGTGGTTGTCTGCCTCCTTGAGTTGCAGCTGGCCCTGCAGGCGGGCACGGGTGGTGTCCACCACCCTACCGGCATGAAGCGCAGTGTCTGTGTTCTCCTAGGACGGCGAGGGAGCAGGTTGATGGGTTATTACAAAGAGCTGTGTATTATTGCGAACAGTATTGTATTGCGAACTGCTGTCCATTCAAACAATTCAGCAGTTCATTCAATTGTAGTTTTAAAATCCAACGTGTATCGGCAAGCTTTCAGGAATGCATGAATTGGTAGGATGTGACGTGTTGTTTGTTGGTTTGTGTTTTAACCTTGTGATGGGACATGTACTGTATTGTATAGTTGTGTTGACTGCTGGAATTTGTTAAGCGCTTTGTGAAGACAATTGCTCTGGACAGGGAGCGATATAAAAACATTTTACTTACTGTCTTTGTTCCAGACTATAAACCCGAGATACAAACTGTACCTGTGCTTTCCTCCGTAGGGCCTGCAGTTCACCAAGTTGTTTCTCAGTATTGCTCAAGTCTCTCCTCAAACGCTGGCAGAGAAGAGAAAGGACGACCATAAGCACTTTTTTGAACGCAACTCACATTATATATGGATGTTGTACTTTGCGTTACACAATCTTAGAGGCTTAGTTCAATGGCATTGCTCTGCGTGGTGCAGGGATAAGGACGGCGTCATTCTGAGTGTTTCATGTTGCCAACATGAAGTGACAAGTGTGTTTTTAGTCCACAATATGTTTAACGTTTGCCGTCTGGTGAACCCTGCATAACTATCCTCATGCTCTTATTTGTTGTACGTCTTGGCACTTTAATATTTGTAATTTGGCACTTTGATCGCTCTTTGTAACTTGGCACTGAGATGTTGTATACTAGCAATGGTTAATCTAGCACTTGAAATGCTTGAAACTTGTTCTGGTGATTTTCTTACTGTATTAGCAGCAATGAAATGTTTCACTTTCTGACGACAAATGTACTCTTTGTAAGTCACTTTGGATAAAAGCGCCTGCTAAATGCCATAAATGTAAATGTAACTGGTACAAACGGATTCGGCATCCAACGGGACGAGGTTGAATGTTCTTTTAAGTGACTTTAAAAAGTCTACTCAACACAAGGTTAGCGAACATCGACCATTCACTGATCAGACACCCGCTTTGTCCTTGAAGCTGCTCTGCCCATACCGCTCAACTCACACATCATAACTCCATCGTATCGTTGCGGTTGTATGCGGTAGAAGGACTTTTCGTACAAAATGTGGCCTAATACTCACCACATTGTCACACTCAGCCTGTGTTATCTTATTCAGCAAGATGTCAGTCTGTCTGTCAGCGTCGATTCGATCAGCCTAAACAAAAACCACAAAAATGCAGAGACGCAAATGAGCTATCAATTGCAATAATAGGGTACAATCCTCACAACCATGCCCATGCATGAAGGAAAGGCACTGCCACACACCTCTGTTTCCTGAAGCCTCTTCAGTTTTTGTCGAACAGATTTATTTATTCTTTTAAAGACCTCCAACTTTTCCAGCAAAAGGCCTCGCTGCCGGCTCACCTGCTGCTTGTCGGCAGCAGAATCCTAAACAGGAGTTGAGAATACAGAAATCTATAAAGACATTCAAAATGGGATAAATGGGATGTCTGCAGCTGTAAAAGAAACCAGAATAGAAAACGTGCCGCAAATGCATCATCCATGGCGTCTTTGAAAGACACAAGTTGTATGGCGGCAGAGTTGGCTGCTGCTTCAGCCTCCAGCAACGTTGTAATTAGGTGACTCTCATCTCCATCAGCTACATCTCCACTATCAAATGGACAACACAGAATAAGAGGGAGAAAAAAAAATCTTGAATTAGCCCAACTAAATGCTCAAAGGAAATCATATTGGACAAAACTGTATTCTGCAGACGATTTATCACTTTACCAGTAGTTGTCATCTGCTGGTGTTCTCCTATAGGGACTCCTGTGTTTAGGCATATTCCTCCCTGACTCTTTAGATGCACCCAGGTCACCATAGCTTAACGTGAGATCCTCCCTGGTAGTGCTGAAACCAAAGGTGGTTTCTGTGCGATTATCTGCAGACATCGTCGCTATTGCTACCAGGGGATATTAACAGAGAACGATAGACACGGAGAGTACATGAACACCCAAATGTGTGAGTGGATACGGTGCATAGCATGACTACTATTACATTGAGCATTTATTATTGATGACAGGCCTAGTATGGGTCGTCAAGTAAGACTATAGCATTGCTCCTTGACAACCAGTACTAGCCAGGCAGGAAAGATCTGGATTAAGCAGACCACTATACTTAGCTAAATTAGACTGCAGTAAAAGAAGGGGATTATTCTTGCATTCAACCCAATGCATTCAACTACTATTAGAATGTGCCACTTGCCTTACGTTCCATATTTAACGCAATAATTAAAAGGTCGCGTAAGAATATGCTTTATATTTACCCTATGCCAATGAAATCCTTTTGTCAATGCTTGACAGTTTCACTTATCGCTCCTTCTTGCAAGATCAGAAGGATTGGTTGGCCTACGGGAGACGTCAACAAACCAACACCGATGATTGGTTCCCTACAGACCACGTGGCTCTTAACTGGGATCGGCCAAAAAGATCGCTGCTGGAAACCATAGAAACCAAACAGAATCTTACCTTGGATGCTATGCTAATGCTAAGCAAAACATGCTCTGTTTTCATAATATATCGCTTCTGAACAGCTTCAGTTCAAAGGTAGAAGTAAACACCTATTTGTTACTATAGCCTATAATACGATCAGTGTACCAGTTCGCTTTGCTATCAAACATAGCAAGCAAGCTAATTCATGAGCAACGTGTCCCTAGTTTCCTTACTTTTCTGCAATGTTTAAGGCAAAAATACTTCTCATTGGACCCAGTGAGGTAGGTGCACGGATTCGTAACATTGCGTCGTGGACATCTATCCTTTATAGAGCTATTCTAAGCACTGTGAAATGCAGTACATGGGCTTCTCTCCATTCTCATTATCCTTTGAATTATCCTTAAATTATTTCAGAGTGGGAAAACGGTTCTTGCAAATTTCCTCTCTGACACAACGGAAACTGTTGGAGGGGAATACAGTCCTACACAAGGAGTCAGGTAGAGTTCTTATAGTACATCCACCGTAGAGCGCACTGGGATGACTCTCCACATCCATTTAAAAACAATATACCCAGCCTACAATTACGAAGTGAGTCCTGAAAATCAAGCACGTCACCAGCAATTAACAAGGTATTCTTTCAAGGATCCTGGAATTTGAATCCCAAAATCAAGGCAGCGGCGACAAATCAACATGTGATGTTGAGCTGTGGGACTGCGCAGGGGATCCGAAGTAAGACAAATCATCCCCCGACGTGGCATGGCTGAGGCCAAACAATTTAAGAGGTTGAGTGATTTAAAAAAAACCCCATTCTGTGCGGACAGATTTGAGTCATGTTGGCCGGCGTTAATGAAAGACTCCAACGGCGTCGTGATCGTCTTCAACCCTGACGTCCCGAGGCACCTGCACGAGATCGCGACCTGGCATTCCATGTTCATCTCGTCCCAAGGACTGCAGGATGGCCAGTGCCTGCTGATGGCGCACCACAAGCCTGGCAGCGGAGACGGCGACGAGCGACTCCCTTTGGGTAATGATAACTTTTTTTGATAATAGTGTACGCAGCAATCTGCCGGTGCCTAACATGTCCGTTTTATTTACCAATGCAGCAGCGCATCTGAGCAGACTGCCCCTCGTACACTCTAACCTGGAGGACGAGCCGGAGGAGGTGAGGAAAGCATTCCATAGATACCTGGGAAACATCGTGAAGACACTGTCCGAGAGCAGAGAACGGGAAGAGATGTCTATCATTACGTAGCCGTTGACCTTAACGTTGCATTTTGAGTGAATGCGTGATGAACGTGAATGATGCTTGATGGCTGTGTTATTTGGCTTCAAGTAGTTCTAAGGTTACATCTTAACAAGGTACAGCTTGTGTGATTTGTTAGGCAAAGTATAACAATGTTTGTATAGAATTTCAGTGCTATTTCATTTTCTGAAGTAAAAATGTTCACCCACTATTAGCTGCAAATTCGTGGTTTATGAACACTATGTGGGTAAATTACATCGACAGAGGCAACTGTACTATATATATCAGAATCTATGAATGTTATGTGTATTGGAATTGTGTGTAAAGTTTCTGAAGAAGAAAATAAAGAATGGTAAGAGACCATTCAAATATCCTACTTCATGTCTAATTTTCCTAAGTTGCATAAAAGCATTCCAATATGATATTTTTATACCATAAAAGTATCTTTAATAAAGCTTTACCCAAATTCACCTTTGTAGCACAACTGATATTCTGACACTGTCTTTCAATTTCTTTAGACTCTCAACTTCAACTGGACCAAAGGTGTTTTAACGTCAATTTAAAAACATTCATGCAGAAAACCTTACATCAACATGTGATCTATCTTTGGATATCAATGGGATCTCACCTTTGCATTTTCACCTGGTAAATTAAATCATATATTATGTATATTTGTATTGCATTTAATGCACATATGCAGGTGACTTGGGCGGCAGGGAAGTCAGGAAGTTTTAAAGGCCTGTGACATCTGGTTGAGTCACTGGAAATCATGAAGCAACTACATTTCAGGGTCTGCGTTCACACTACCGTAAGCTCCGATCACAGGACCGGGGTACCTCCGCTCCGAGGGGATTTGTGGGTCTGATCGGCAGCAGCGCTGTGTGCTTATACAGCTTGCGTTTTCCCCCTCTTACACGTTAACACAAGTTCTAACTGGGTTCACACGGATCGAGGCTTTGCAAGTCAATTTTGTGCCTGTTTTTTTTTTTTAATTACCTTTGTGTGACACACAAATGAGTCACTGTGCTCTGACTCAGACCTAAAGGCTTTAGGGAACTTTTTTAACTGTTACACAAACCACAGTGTACAGTAGAAAACCCACAAAAGAGACAGCAGGGATAACAACTAATCCCTCTCTTTGAATTTTCACAAAAGTTATACATAGAATATGATATAAACCAAATATTAATCCTGCCATTTTAAAGAGTGAGCTGGGCTTGACCAAACTGCAGAACATTGAGAATATTTGAACGGCAGATTGAAGACTCACCCCTGGGGGGCGCTGGAGTTCCTTGTTCTAAGACCACACTTGAAAATAACAAACATCAAACGTGGAGAAGAAGTCAACCTGCTATACTACGAACCATGTGCTTTTGATAAAGAAAACTGAGGCTTATTTTTGTGTCAAAAACGGATTCAAGGTAAAAATAGGTCATGTTACTTTCTTTTAAAAAAAAACAACGTTAAGGCTATATTTAACACAGCAAAGTGCAATTATTATCCCACAGCCAACACAGAAACATACATTTCCATGTCATGCTTTGTGTTATTGGACAAAAAGATAAACAAGCAGAAATAGAAATAATTGTGGACTGAACGGACAAACACATAGGCTACTCAGAAACATTAAGATAATTATGGTGTCTAAAAGCTAGGGCTTTGTGAAATAAACTAGGACACACACACACACACACACACACACACACACACACACACACACACAAACACGCACACACACAAAAGAGCAAGAAAGAAAAATAAGCTAAATTGCAGACATAAGCCAGGGTGAGATGTGTGTGTTTGTGTTCCAGGTCCTTCTCAAGTTGCGGGTGAATGACTGAAAGAGGATGTGGAGAAAGGCCTCATTTGGTCTTTGATGAGACTGTCTTCTACTCATTAATGGCAGAGTGCCGGCTTTTATTTTCCCATCTGTCTCTTTACTTCCTTCTGTCCTATGACTCAAAATATAACAAAGTTGTCAAAAAGTATAAAACAACTAGAAATACGCTGTCCGTATTGTTTATCTCTTCCCTAATCTCTCCTCCCCTCTACTCTCTCTGGTGTGCTTTTCTTCATTCAAAAGAAATAAATCAAACAGGAGGATTCCACTGCACTCCATGCATTCAAATGCAATATAGTTGTGTGTACACTCACGGGGCCAGGGACGAAGCTAATGTGTACAAGGAAGATAATGCAAGACATTCTCATGCTCGACAACCCTTTTAACCTCCCCAACCATCTGTGATGAACAATAGGAGAGAGCAAGCATCACTGGGAGATAGAGCAGTATGTTGGGGGGGCTGTATATGGTTTAGGGGCACTGTGCTGCAGTATATGAGATGGCGTGCTCTTAGCACTCCCTTTGCTTGGCCTGATAGTTTGGGAGAGGCATGCTGCCGCACATCTCAGGAATTCCTATATAACTGTGATTACCCTGCCTCTTATTATATAGCTGGGTGTACGATGACATCTGATGATGATATATTTGCTTCGGGTGTGCGTGTGTGTGGACCTGCCCATGCAATTAAGGCGCCTGCATTATACTCTCACCATTTTCAATAATTCAGAGACAGCTGAGCATCCCACACACACACACACATATATATATATGTTGGAACAATTTGTTGCAACAAATATCTTCCCTCATGTTTCTGAACTTCAAGGTAGTGCTTTATGCTAAAAAGGCTGTTTAAAAATAAGGTAGCCATCAAAACAAGCCATGTGTGGCTTTGAGATATGCTGTGTGGGTACAATGTTAAATCATCGTTTCAGGTGAAATATTTTTGGTTTATTGTTTATGTGCTTTACATTACACACAATGCAGCTGCTCTCATATGTTCATACGCTTCCAAACATACTTTTTTATGTTATGTTTAATTTTTTTTCTAATATACAAGATTCTATCGTCCTCTATGTTTAAGGGGTGAAGGGGAGTCTTGAAGTAATATACAACAGAAACAAACTGTGGACGACTTCCCTTGCAACAACACAAGCGCCAGAATAAAAGCTCCAGAGTGCCAATGATAACAGCTGCAAATGCTTGTTGTTCAGGCGCTATAACTCAGATCATCCCTTAATTGGTTGTACAAGCCATCCCACAGAGTTGCCCACAAGATCACCAAAGTCAAG
>OMKQ01069117.1:0-10818 GCA_900302335.1 Phycis phycis | reverse complement strand
CCCCCAAGAATGTCACAGCGCTGTACAATGTAACAAAATGGCATTCCTGTAGAGTTTGACACGTAACGTCATTTTGAGGATATATAAACAGACAGACAGACAGATGGGTGACAAGCAGACAGTCAGAGTGAGAGAAAGACAGACAGAGAGACAGACGGACAGACCTATATTGTGACTAATTGATTCGTGGGAAATCGATGACACAGATAAAATAATTACGCACAACAGGTGTTGCGGTTGCAGAACTATGTGCTGACATCAAACATGTGGGTTGAGCACAGGTTGCAGCAAGTACAAGCGTCTCTAACCCAGGCCGTCGAGCTGGTTTTCACTGCGCACAAATTGTTCTCGTTCTCCCCCAGCCTCCACTGACGCTGCGTAACATGCTTTTGGTATATTTGTCAAGATTGAGACAGAGAGGGTTTTCTAGCTCAGCGGTAGTAACAGGCTACAACCCAAACCTGGGTTGTAGACAGACATAGAGTAGTCCACATGAATAAGTACATAAACATTTAGTATCTGTCTATGAAGTATTCGGCTACTGAGTTGGCCAGCAGAAAACATCTGATTTTCATTAGTGGAAGTCTCTCCAGGCTCCTCCTCGGACCGAGCAAGAAACAGCGAGGGGAAAAAAAGTTCCCGAAGAATACAGCCTATTACAAAAGTAGAACAATAGACTCGCATTGTTGCATTACAATCAGAATAAACGCAATAAACGGACAGCAACGATAGTTTTAGATAGCACGCAGGTAGGCAGAAGCGAGCGAAAAATAAAGAACAAAAACAATCGGAGAATAAAATATCCTTACCCCCCAAAAACAGTGCGATACAGTTCTTTTCTTAACTTTGTCCTCAGACTGTTCGCAGCTGCTGTTTCGTCTGTACGTGTGAGTGTGAAGCGCGCCGTCGCTGCTGCTCCTTGGAGAGAACCCCCAGACATGCAGTCACAGTTGTGTTCAGTGAGGTTATTCTGGATCGCGAGTCCAGCCCACTGTTTGTCTCGCTGTAATCCGATCCAGGTGTTGCATCCACAGCTGGCAGCACAGGTAGACAGGGACTTTGGTGTCGTTTCACAGTTATTGGGTTGTTTTTTTTAATCAGAATTATTATTTGTATTTGTGTTGTTCATATTTAATTTAGGAAATTATAATTATATGACCACCATAGCCTTTTCTTACCCTAGCTATATAGAGTGCGCCTATTTAGAGTATTTTATTGTATGCTTCTGGATGCAGTATATCTATTGCAACTAAAATACATACTATATATATCTGAATATAAAATATTGGAGTAGACGAAAATATGCATTTTCTTTTTTTTTATTGAAGAAGAAATGCATCGTCTAGATATTTGTGCCACGGCCAAATGGCATGGGCCAAATTCTGAGTTTATTTATCATATATTCATCATATTTTCTTTCCACAACAGATTTCCACACGGAGGATGCATTACGTCCACGTGATTACGTCTGACGCACTCGTAGACATCCAGGAGAACGTCAACTACAGCGTCCTCTGCCTGGTCCCGCCCCCCAAAAACCAACAGTTTCCGCTAAGATGGTTGTCGGCGCGTTCCCCATCGCCAAGCTCCTCTATCTCGGAGTGCGGCAGATGAGCAAACCCGTGGCTAACAGGATAAAAGCAGGAGCAAGGAGAAGTGAATTCTTCAAGAACTATATATGTCTTCCTCCAGCACAACGTAAGAATGGAGTATTAACGGTTATCAATGACAGGTTGCTTTCAGTGTCCTACACAGCTAAAGGTTGGGACTATAGGCTGATAGGCGTGTTCATATGTGGGCAACCAATATGAGTCACGTTTGTTGCTTCCGCAACCAATCGCATTCATGAGACAATTGTAGTTGACCATTTGGAACGTAAACGTTGTATGAAGGGCGGGTCTTATTCGCCTTGAACGAACCAACGCTGTTTAAGTATATTTTCAAGTGTATTTTGCCATACACCTCTTTAATAACAAAATAATATCCGTACGGTTTTACTTAAATGGCCATAAACTTCGCGGTAGGGTAGCTGTTATAGTCTGCGGTTCACGATAGCCTTGACAAGTGTTTTGACCCGATTGTTGGCAGTCAGACAATTCTTATTTCCACCTTGTCTGCTGTCTTCCTGATTCTCATCTTTTAAAACACGAGATTACCGATCATGAATGTTGCTATAGTCATCCTGTGTCGGTCCAGCCCATACTTTGATTTAGAAGAATCATAATGCCCTCTTTCCATCACATGGGACTTTCCTTCTCATTCATTTCTTAATCAGTGTAGCTCCCCAGTTGGGAACTTGTTTGAATTAATACACAAACATGTAACTGTCACCACCATAATGAACACCACTGTAGTGTTTACGTATATGGATTTACATTTCGATTGCCACTAATCGTATTGTGATATAGATGTTGTTCCGTATTACTTTTTTGTATGTTTTACCTTTTATTTAAATATCTATCTCTTTTGCTATTTCTATTACTGCCCTCCACTTGCTGTGACACCGTCATTTCCCATCTGGGATGAGTAGGGCACATCTTATCTTACGACGTGAGTGGTTCTACTTCTCATCCCCTCAGTGTACCACTGGATCGAGATGAGGAGCAAGATGAGGATCATGGGCTTCCGTGGTGCCAACATCAAGCCGCTGAACGAGGACTCGGCGGCAGAGCTGGGGGCAGAGCTTCTGGGCGAAGCCATCATCTTCCTGATTGGCGGGGGGTGCATGGTGCTGGAGTACAGCCGACAGGCCTTCAACTCGCAGCGCAAAGAGGAGGAGCTGAGCCAGACCATCAGCAGTCTGCAGACACAGCTGGGCGAGCTGGCCCTCAGCACGGAGGTCCTGGATGCCCAGCTCCGAGAGGTCAACCGCCTGCTGCTGTCTCTCCCTGGCCCGACTCCGGCCCCGGCCCCTGCCCCTTCCCTGACCCCTGGCACGGGTATGAAGTAAAGAGTTCTGGGAGCCGGGCACGGCAGCCGCGGGTGGTTAGTCTCATCTGCGTCGAAGGGAGAGAGAGACTGAGGCGGAACAGCCTAACGCTACCGTCTGCCCAGCGTGCTTCAGTCACACACAACCTCGTCCACCGCCACCTCGGGCACCATAGGGAGGACTAAAGCACAGTGATGCACTGTGGGGGAGGTGTTGATGCTATCGTTAGCTCAAAAGCAACAACCAGTTCTGGAACGAAGCTATCGCTATGATATTCATAGTGTTGTTCTTGTGCTGGTCATGCATGTACAGTGCAATTGTAACCCAGAATGTGGATCTGAAGTGGCTCAGATTCATTCCCATCGCTATCAGCTGGTCACGTGGTTTTGATTGATGTTTCGGGTGAAATTAATTAACTCTATTGCAGAATCAATGTGCGTGTTTGACTTGAACAATATCAAAGAACCCAAGTGTTGTAAGGCACATTGGTTGGATTGTACTAAACAATTCCTGTGTAATTTTATCCAGAGATTTGTACAACCATCATGTGTTTGAGTTTGATTGACAGCTGATGTACTGTTTCCACTGGTTCTAGCTGGGACTTAATACAATACACTCTGTACCATAGAACTGTAAATTAATTATTGTAAAATAAAATCTAAATTATAAACACTTTAGTACTTGGTTTATTGGGCTAATTTTGTGAGCATTATATTATAACCGTTATCCTCTTTACCATACAAAATCAGATAATGACTATTGTATGTATGATAAAATACAAAAATGAAAAATGTATGTACGCATGTATGTATTGTACATATGTCATCATTATTTACCAATTGTTATTAAATATGTTATTAAATAATTCAAAAGAGCGGAACGTCCAGTAATCGTTCTCGTGCAACTTTAGTTCCTACCGGACAAGGAAGTCACGGGTGTTCAGTCGGAAATGCTCAACTATCGTCTTCACGCCGAGCAGGACGCGCGCAACTTGTGTAGCAGGTAGGCCGTATTATTTTATTTTTGCAACAAAACTGCGTTTTAAGACGAGATACTGACTGAATAGTCAATGTGTATAAAGCAGAACTGCAGAGAAAGGACATTTTGTATTCTGCAATGAAGGGTTTTCTGTATAATTGTGTCTTTTGCTGCAGGATATTGGGCTAGCGGGTTTGGCTAAGCTAATGCTAAATACATTGAAAACGATATTTCTGTATTTAGGTTAAATTTTGAAACTGTAACTTTGAAAACATTATCATAGTGTTAGGTCTGTGCGAATACTACCGACCACATACTGTGCGTGGTGTGTAAATGTATATTTAGTTCGACTAGACGTGGTAATCCAGCTAATGCTAACATAGTAAAGCAACCGGGAAGCCAATTTTTTTCGAACATCGGCAAACTTCGGAAACGTTCGTCACGGCCGCATTGTTTTTGTTTATTAGTCACCGGGTCGGCTTTTCGCCCATAAT
Source organism: Phycis phycis (assembly GCA_900302335.1). Classification (NCBI taxonomy): domain Eukaryota; kingdom Metazoa; phylum Chordata; class Actinopteri; order Gadiformes; family Phycidae; genus Phycis; species Phycis phycis. The sequence continues at coordinate 6,417 of OMKQ01069117.1, read as the reverse complement.
TTCCATGCTCAAGAAAGAAAAGTAGACAATAGAAAGCAAGTATTTACAGAACTGCGATGCAATATTGAAAAATATGGGCCAACACGTAATCTTTGTGATTTAACGATTTAGTGGTTTAAATGGTGGTACTATACACCTTTGCACTCATACCAAATGCTCATTTTATTTGTTCCATAGTGTCCTTTATGTTGCAGCACACCAATAATGATTCCTTGTGTGTCAACTTACCCGTTAAATAAACAGCATCTGCACACGTTAAGTCCTGGTTCGTTTATCCCCAGATCCTGAAAGAAATATTAACACGATGAGTGTGGACGTGAAGAAGCTGAAGGTGAACGAGCTGAAGGAGGAGCTCCAGCGGCGCGGTCTGGACACGCGTGGCCTCAAGGCCGACTTGGTGGAGCGGCTGAGGGCGGCGCTGGACTCGGACGCCACGGGCGGCCTCGAGGACGGCGGGGGGCCGCTGCCCACTAACCAGGATGACGAGCTCTCCAACGACTTCCCCGCAGAGGATGAGGAAGATGACGAAGAAGACGAAGACGACAACGATGATGATGATGGGGATGGGGGGATACAAGATGGAAACGGTGAGTTGTTTGTCATTGTTGTTGGCTTCCTCAAGGGAGAATATTGGTCTGTGTGATCTGTAAAAAATGGCAATGTAACACTTTTGCCCATTTGCTGTTATTTTTGCCACACACACCGTATCGACTGACACTGATTCCCTAAAAAGTGCTGTGTTGTTATAGTTTAGATTTCCGTGAAGCCCACACATGCTAATTTCATCGGCAGAATTGGTACATTGTCGTTTTGATGGATGTAATTGGTATTTTAGCGAAGCCAAGAGTTTGTATTACACCTGTACAGCTGTATTGCCCTTTAACCATATCTATGTTCTATATATCTATATAATCTATTTCTGACTATTGCTGGGGACTTGGAGAGGCTTTTTACATCATCATGAATGTTAAGCAGTCGGTTGGTGTGTCTGCTTGAATAAAAGCGAATAGTCTATTCAGCTGGTCAATTGCATTTGTATTTACATTGCTACTACAATGCAGCACTGCCACTGCATTGTAGTTGCAATGTAACTACAATGTTGTTGTTCCTCTTATTTCCATTTGTAAAGCATTTAAAATATCATGGTCGAGTACTTGTCTGCGTGACACCCAATTAACCTGATATCAATAAATGTCGGTCACAAAGTTTTAGGAACTATATTTACAGGCCATTTAGTCGTACAATCTATTATTTCTTTATTGGGACTACAGAGGTAGATGAAGAAATGGCAGAGGAAGAGGAGGCTGTAGACCTGGATGAAGACAAGGACTCGGGAGGAGACTATGAGGCAGAGGAAGCTTCAGAGGAGCCCTTTGAGAGTCAGCAGGCATGCGAGGAGGTGCAGGACCTCCTGGTGCCCGATGAAGAGCAGGAGTCTCTCAAGGCGGGGGTGGAGGTGGTGCCTGAGGTGGAAGACGGCATCAAGTCTGAACCAGAGCCCTGGGTGCAGCAGAGACAGGAAGGTAAGCACTGTGATGATTTTACAGCTTCAATACACTTCACAGATACATACATATTTAGATGCATCATGTGCAGGTAGGGAATAGGGCATCTTGTAGCCGTATCTCGTAAGTAAGCAAGACTGGTGCTCTTCAGACTTTTTTTAAGGTGATGTTGCTCTGCCGCTGAACACATTGCAATTTCATTTCTCTTTGTTATTATTATGACTTGGACTTGGAATTTTAGTCTTCTGTGTCATAAGAAGGGCCATAATTAATGGCCGCCTGACCACCTCTGGGCCTGTTTGTCAGAACCCATGGTGGAGGTGAAAAGGGAGGAGGAGATGGCCGCCCCAGAAGAAGCAGCTGACGTTGTGGAGGAGTCAACACCTCCGGTGGAGGAAGTTGGGGCTGAGGAGAATCAGAAGGCGGAGCAGGAGCAGCCTGAGCAGCCTGAGCAGCAGCAGCAGCAGCAGCAGCAGCCGGAGGAGGAGGAGAAGGAGAAGGAGGTGAAGAAGATTGATGAGGAAGAGCAAGGCAGGGAGGATCAGAAGCCAGAGGCCACCCAGCAGGTGAAGACGGAAGGAGATCGTCAGCATGGCCGCAAGAGGCCCCACGATGAGGGCCGCGGCTACAACTACTATGAGCACCGCGACGAGAAGAGGTATGCAGTGCAGCTAGTGGTTGGTGGTGGTCTTTTTAGAGTGTTTTTTATGGACCTTGTAATGTGGAATTGTGTATTTCAACTGCTGATATTCTTATACAGTGAAACAAGCTTTAGTCTCGAACTGATAGTCAAGGCCATGATAATGTTACGGTGCAGGCTGTAAGGATGCGGGAGTTCATTGAGAATGTGATGCCTGAACTTAAGAGGGAGCCTAGAGCTGCTTTCAGTCATCTTGGTTATCAAACTTGCTCAGGTTAAATTGTTGCATTGGAGCTTGTTTTGCTTTGCTATAAATTGTCAGAATTCTCCAAATGTTTCGCGCTAGAACCCATGGTGACACACGCGTAACAAACACTTTGAAAATCGTTCTTATACAGCTTTATGCTTGACTTTAAGATTATACGTAGTTTTAATCTAATATTCTCTGTTGGCACACTGTGTCCCATGACTTGCAGCCTGCAAACCAGTTTAAAAAATAAGGTGTGGAAATGTATGTGTTGAAAGCAGTGTCGTAACTTGGGAGCGAATATTGATTCAACAAGTGGAGATACGTTTAAATAAACACTGCAGAATTCAGAGGACTCTATTCATCCAACGTAGCACAAGGGAACTGAAACACTGTATTCTGTTAACTGTAACACACACCGTCTGTTCCCACTTGTGTAGCTGATCATCATCACTGCTTATTGGTCTTCCAAATTGCCATTGAGGCAGCAGCTCTAACTATGTGTTAAGCGCACAGATTTCATGGTTAAGGAGGCGTGTGATATGTGTGACTAGCAGGCATGTTGGCCTACATGCGGGGGACTCATTTCAGAAGCATTTTTACTAATACATCCTTACAGTCAATTAGTCTCTGAATAATCATGATCTATTGATTACAGTGAGGACACCTAACCATTATCACGGTTTTGTTGTGTAGGTCTCGCACACCACAGCCCCCAGCGGAGGACGAAGAGGAGTGTATCGATGACACCCTCGTCACCATCGACACATGTGAGCACCTCAATTACTGTCCAGCATCCGTGTAGACTGTATATAGTGTTGGAATGTTTGTTCCTAGTTCTAGTTCCCCATTCACTCACACACACCCCCCACAGAGCTTTGCACGACCACATAAATACATTTATTTACTTGTTTACTACTATTGGACACGAGATACAAGACATTATCAAATGAATGATACATCCCCAGGCATCAGTTATCAACTTGCTGTTTAGTTCCGTGACAAATGACCATCCAGCATTCTTGTGTAGATTTAGAAAGCACTTTGATATGCGATAACCCGATGCACTAATTTTCAGTTTTTCAACAATATACAAATGCAGTTCACTTACCCTGTACCCCTGATTCCTTGTTGTGCAACGCAATAACCGTTTTTATAGCTGCTTCAATTTTGTAGGCTCGGTTTTCTCAAAGTGCAGAAACGGGCGACGGGGAAGTTGACTTTCCGGACGTTATGTTCCCAGACAACTGCGACCTGCACTTCAAGGTGTCGCGGGACCGCTACAGCGGCTACCCCCTGACCATCGAGGGCTTCGCCTACCTGTGGGCCGGCGCCCGGGCCACGCACGGCGTCAGCACCGGCCGCGTCTGCTACGAGATGAAGGTAGGCCACTGAGGGTGGAGACACACACCGGTGTGTGGACCTGAAGGCAAGGCGAGACTTATTGTCAAGGCCAGTCTTGAAGTGTGACCAGCCGGCTTTATGGCCTGGTGGGCAGGGGCCTTAACGCGGTAGTTAGTGGCTCTGTATAAGTCTTGTGAAGTCATCACCAGTGATATTCATTGTTGCACAAGTTAATGGTGTTGCATTGGTCTTGTGAAGGGATTTTCAACATTATTATACGAGCCCTGGAAGTATAACGACTATACTATAAGTGCGATAAGTTTTTAAACTTAAAGGCCCTGACACACCAAACTGATGTCTATGAACTGGCCACAACAAAGGCTGACTGTGGCATTGCCTGTGTCTTGGCCAAAATGTTGCACTTTTAACACACCACAGAGACTACAGCCGAAGGCCAACTACCGTAGAACGTACATTCTGCGCCTGTGTTAGCGGAAATTACTCTCGATACCAGCAGGTGGCGGTATTCTTCATTCGAAAAGGTACACCGGAAGACACCGGACATAACGCAGACATGAAACAAAGCAGCGTTTGCCCACCATTTCACACCACTCGCTCAGCCTCATTGCTACTTCTATTTGAGAGCGTCTGATCACAATGAGATGAAATGTGAAAAAATAAATCTTTTAGCTGCTTTGCTCACTTCAGTTTCCCTTTTTGGTGCACTAATTTGCTCAAGCTGAACACTGTCTGCCTTGTATGTTGGGGCCTTAAGAGGTCGTCCAAACATATTCATGGATGATTGCATTGCTCCTTTACGTACGTAATTCGAATGGAGGTATTTGAGTGCAGACTGCTCCTTCCCCTTCCTTCAGATAAATGAGGACATTCCCGTCAAGCACCTGCCCAGCAGCGAGCCAGACCCCCACGTGGTCCGAATCGGATGGTCCCTCAACTCCTGTAGCACCCAGCTGGGTACACCGACTATACAGATAAGACTACTTCTCCCAGAATGCTCTGCTGTGTGTGTGAGCGGCGGGCTAAGTGTTCCCCCACTCTGTTGCTGCAGGCGAGGAAGCCTTCTCCTTCGGCTACGGCGGGACCGGGAAGAAGTCGGCTGACTGCAAATTCGAGGACTTCGGGGAGAAGTTCGGGGAGAACGACGTCATCGGCTGTTATATCGTACGTTTGGGGGGGGGCTGTCTCTAGGGGGGTTTGTTTACGAATGCAGAGCTTGGTAATGGGTTTTAAGATAGGGCACCCCATTTTAAAGCACGCTGAAAATACTGTTTGTATGCATTGTGTATATATATATAGTATTAGTATTTATTATTTCTTATAGTCAAATGCTATTTACTATATTGTCACCTAAACTGCATGTTTTGTATGTCAGTCAATATTGTAATTTTCTTAAATGGAGCAGAAGGCATCCCCTTGACGTCCGTTGCATCCTTTTTAGTCATTTAATGGAAAAATTTCTCTAACTGAAATGTCCCAACCATAACCACCGCTGCCGCCTCCTCCTCCTCCTCCAGGACTTTGACAGTAACGAGGAGGTGGAGATGTCCTACTCCAAGAACGGCGCCATGCTGGGCGTGGCGTTCCGCACCACCAAGGAGCAGCTGGCAGGCCGCGCCCTCTTCCCGCACGTCCTGGTCAAGAACTGCGCCGTGGAGTTCAACTTTGGCCAGAAGACGGAGCCCTACTTCCCGGCCCCGGAGGGCTACACCTTCATCCACGCCCTGGAGATGGAGCACAAGACCAGGGGCGCCGTGGGACCCTCCAGCAAGGCGGAGTGCGAGGTGGGAGCGCGCGGGCGCAGCGTTTGTCTTACAGCCTAGGTGCACAGATGGGCTTGCGCCGCCGCAGGCGAGAGGATCCGAGGGAATCCCTTAACTCCCTCACGCCCGCATTGTCGTCGCTATTTGCAGCACATGTTGAGCTGCGGCCGCCCCACCCCTGAGATGCTGGACGCCGTGGTGACCGTATGGCCGGCGCGTGTTTGTGTTTCAGATCCTAATGATGGTCGGTCTGCCCGCCTGTGGGAAGACCACATGGGCCACGAAGCACGCCCAGGCATACCCAGACAAGAAGTATAACATCCTCGGAACCAACGCCATCATGGACAAAATGAAGGTCAGCAACTCGTCACGAGTATGGCGTTAGTGCCGCTGTTCGAAATGTAACATAGCGAGGTTTGTTCTCCTGCTTCCCCGGGTTAATTAGGACGCGCTGCTGGAGGAGGTCTTCTCAAGAGCACCGCTTGTCCCTTAAATTTGTGACTCTTAATTCGTATGATATATATTTTATGGGCCTGTTATGGACTGGCGAGTGGGTCTTCAGAGGGGGAGTGACATGAAGCACAAGGGCCCCAGATCAGTCGAACCCGGGTGAGGCGTCTAGCCTCTGCGGTCAGGGTGTTGAGGAACGACGCCCCCGATGTTGAGGTGCCGTCAAGGATCAACAGGCTCGTGAAATTAGCGGCTTTAACACTGGGCGGGCAGCCGATTGACCGCCGCGGCGCCGTCGCGCTAACACGCGCGGTGGTTCCCCTTCACTCCGCAGGTGATGGGTCTCCGGCGCCAGCGGAACTACGCGGGCCGCTGGGACATCCTGATCCAGCAGGCCACGCAGTGTCTCAACAGGCTCATCGAAATTGCCGCGCGCAAGAGACGCAACTA
>OMKQ01069110.1:0-11098 GCA_900302335.1 Phycis phycis | reverse complement strand
AAGCAACTCTGAGAGAACATTCATGAGCACGTTGTTGAGCAGTGAATGAATGGGTCTGGATTCTGGTGGACTGATCATATTGGGCTCTGAGACTGCTTACTTTCTGTGACCTCATTTCAGACTTCGGAGGGTATGTTTGGTCAAAAACTTTGTGTTTTGTCTCATAATGTTGTTTCACATTGCCATAGCGCTACAGTCTCTGAACATATGAGACACACTGGTTTAGTGCTGCCAGTGGGAAGAATGAACAGGAAAGAGTCTGTCCATTCCGGGTTGAAAGCTCTGTTTTCAGCGTCCACTTTTCTCTTCTTGGAGAGCGCCATCTCTGCTGTCTCTTCTTCTGTTTCTCCCTGTCTCCCGCTCACTCGTCTCTTCCTCTGTTTCTTTCTATCTCTCGCCTCTTCCTCTCCGTCTTCTCTCCCTGTCTCCCGCTCACTCGTCTCTCCGTCTTCTCTCCCTGTCTCCCGCTCACTCGTCTCTACGTCTTCTCGCCCTGTCTCCCGCTCACTCGCCTCTCTGTCTTCTTGCCCTGTATCGCTTCTTTCGTTTTCTATCTTTCTAACTTTTAATTTTTCCGCCGTCTTTCCTGCCCTTCTCACCTCTCTCATCTGACTATTCAGAGTTGCAATGTTAATCGCCTGGAATGCAGAGATTTGATTGGCTGGATAGCATCACGTGGAATGCTTCACTCGCATGCAATTGGTTTGTGCGTTTCCTGATCAGCTCAATCGGCGCTGTAAAGACTAGAAAAGTTGCGCCTGTTAAAATAGAAGCGTCCCGTCAAAATGTAAAATCCCTTAATAATTTACTGGTTATAGGTCCGGGTCCGTATAGGACAGTGTCTGGGTCCGGACTCGGACCGCGGTCCGCCTGTTAGTGACCTCTGGTATATGTCCCTGAGAACATCTGTGAGTTGGTCAGCACAGTCTCTGAGCAATGTATGTTGCCAGGACCTGCAGCTTTCCTGGTGTTCATCTTAGAGGTCCTCTGCACGTCAGCTGGGTCCAGGTGAAGTGTTTCATTGTCTGAGCAGGGCCAACTGAAGCACCATTCAGCTCATTGAGTTTCATAATGGGGTTTAATTTCATGTATGGCAATTTTTCTTTACTTGAACTGGCTGTCACATTTAATGCAGATGAATAATAACTTGTATTATTCATCTGCTTGTATAATGTACTTGTATAATAATAACTTTTGTTGGAAGGACTATTTGTCTTCTGGTCTGCGATTTCCATAGCTCGGTTGTGAGCAACACTGTCACGGTGGATGTAAAAAGATTTACACAACTGTTTTTGAACAGGGCTGCTCACTGTCCCATTGATCCAGGCATCTGACAAATGTGCACCTGTCTTTTTCTTTGTAAGCAAGAGTGTTTTTTCCTTCCACCATCACCACTGATTGAGTCCCCAGCTCTCCGGCAGTCCCTCCGTTGTATCAGTCCCGGTCCCAGCATCTTCATCCTCCATTTCTGTTTCCATGACCTCATCATCGGCCCAGCAATGTCTGTGGCACCATCACTAGCTGCAGAGCTAGCATATGCTACAGTCCCAGTAGAGCTGGCAGGCATCTGTGCTATTATGGCTATACTATTATCCGGAGCTATGTTTGGCTTTTTGGTAGTAACCAAAACGGGTCAAGTCCGAGCATGACGTCATTATAAGCGGCCTCTTTTTCGGTGGCATGGTAGCCAGTTGACTTGATTTTCAAAATAAAGTGTCTTCTTTGGATCAACGTTCGTGACGTGAGCTTCAAATTGATAGTTTGCACGCATAGATGCACTCACAATGCTTTTCATTACACATTTAGGCTATTGTTATTACTCGTCATGTCAACCTATTTATCTTTAACGTCAATATTACTCCGCGTGTGGAATGGAAAATGGCTTAATTTGTAATTACAATACACAACAATACTAGGCCCTGCCATCATGCTGATTTATTTTGTTATTGTATATTGTTATTGTTGTTTGTTGATTGTTTACTGTCGCGCACCAACCACCAAGACAAATTCCTTGTAGGTGCAAACCTACTTGGCAATAAACATCTTTCTGACTTCTGACTGATCGTCTACTACAGGAGGCTGCGGGGAGAGAGACATGCACCCATCCACATCGGGGGGGGCAGCGGTAGAGAGGGTCAGCCACTTAAGATTCCTCGGGGTTAACATCAGCGAGGATCTGAGCTGCTCATACCACACAGGTGTGGTTATGAAGGCAGTGAGGCAGTGGCTCTTCTTTCTCCGGCCACTGAGGAGGTTCGGTTTGGACTCCAGGATACTCACCAACTTCTGCAGGTGTATGATGATGTGATAGTATCCTGGCTGGCAGCATAAAGGCCTGGTACAGCAGCTGCACCACCCTTGACCGCAAGGCTCTGCAGAGGGTGGTCAGGGCGGCCCAGCACACCACCAGGACTGAGCTGCCAACCATACAGGACCTCTACAGTCAATGCTGCAGGAGGAAGCAGTTCATGATATATGGGCCCAGCCCTCCGGGTCTCCTGCGTACTGCTTCGGGATTCCCACCCAGGGCTCCCATAGCGACTTTGCAGGACAGGAAGTGGGGGCTGGGAGCGCCGGGGCCAGAGAGAGTGCCTTGGGTGAGAGCTGTCTGGCGGACCTCTCCATAGGAGATAGCAAGCATGGCTTAGTGGTGCTGGAGAGCTTGCTATATCCTATCCAGCCGACTCTGTGGTGGGTTGTACCAGATTGTACTGTAACAGGTCATGGTAGGACCCAATCGCAGCACAAAACCAGACAAGCGTGATATGGAACGATCTTTATTTTCGTAACACACAAGGTTCAGGATATGGAGCCGGGTAAGGGAGAGATCTGCAGGGGATTCGTGAGATTCGTGATTGGGGATGGGCCGGATAGTCGGGGCAGGGGACAGGCATACGGAGACCAGGAAGGGCGAGGCGGAGTTCGTGGTCGGGGACAGGCAGGATCGATACCGGGAAAGCGATTGTAGTATTGCTGGAAAGACTTGCATGGAAAAGCTAATACAATCTGGTACCAGGTGATTTGAGAGGGACTGATTTATAGACTCAGTGATTGGTGATACGATGCAGCTGGGTGAGTGGTAAGCAGGTGAGGAGGAGGCAGGGCAGGCAGACTGTGACAGTGTGCAACTCAATGTACTCTAGTCGTTTCAGATATTTTACTTTTGCATTCACTTCTAAATGGTCTGCCTTGAAACTTATTTATTTTTAAAATTCATAAGGATAACATGATTATCAGACATTACATATTTGGTGCTAGAAGGATTTAAAAGCATATGCAACTTCAGTAATAAGAATAATGTGAAGAAAACTATTAACACATGTTTGTTCGTCATATATATTATTAATGCACCTTCATTTCATCCATTCTTTTTTTTCAAAGTAATGATGAATATACACGCTAGTAGCATTGAGTAATTACAACATGCAGATGCTGCTGTGCTCCTCAACACAAGTTCTCCCACAGGTTTGTACATTTTGGTGGCACTATGTGATGACATGCTCTGAACCCTAACCTACTGGTAGAGTGGGTGGAGCCCTGCAAGCCATGTAATGCAGTTTGTGTCGTGGTGGTTTCTGTGTTTTTTTACCAGTGTCGTGCAGTGTTAGTGTCTTCAGTGATTTGCGTTTAGTCTTTTAATGTGTCGTGCAGTACAGACAGAGCATTGAGTTACAGATACACACATGTTGGAAAGACTGTTGGACCAGTGATACAGCAGTGAACGGTCAACATGTAAGCATTCTACACTGACCATTGGTCTTCATGGTGCATTTTAATGTTTCCAACATTATATATTGGTAATGCAAATAGTTAGTAATTCTGCAGTAATTCTGTCCTTTCAACCCGCTATGGACACTTATCCAACTACAGATCAGGATCTTTTCAACAGGACCAAGGGCACTTAAAAAACAAAGCACTTCACTGTGAACAATCAGCCTTATTTCATCAATCCCTAGCCCTTCAGATTGATACAGACATGTTGACATACTGGTTGTCGTACATCCAAAAACTGACAGAGCCTTCTCCATAGCACTGCCCGGATATGTGTGCTCATGGTGTAACACATTTTTATGACACATTTACATGACATGACTGATTCAAAGTAAAGGTAACTACTCAGCAACAATGCCTGACGTAACTGCCACCCTGACAATCTGAATCCATCCATTAACAGCTGCTCAAACTGCTTAATCAGAGGCCTCATTAGTAAAAGTGTGGGCTGCACTATCCTCAACTTGACTGTTAGAACCCTTCTCAAATGTGTTTAAACACATGGCTTAAAACTACCAATGTATCTCATAGGTAGCACAGACCATGCTGTAAATCTCTTTTTAGTTCTTTTATATATATATTCACACATAATATAGTCAATAAAGTAATATAGTCATACTGGTCAAGTGTAAAGCTGATTAATGTGCTGCACATGTTTCCTTCCTTTGTTAGAACTAATCAGACTTCGCACCCATAAAAATAAAAATGTTTACTTCAGTTAAGACTCAGTACATTGCTGTTCCAGAATAGTTTGATAAATGATGTTCCAGCAGAGTGGACTACATAAATAACCTCAACTACGAGCCAGCTCGCCTGAGCCAAACTTGGTTGCAGTTAGAAAAAAACAACAATACTAGAAGTATTTCCAGTTAATAATGTGATGTGTGAATACATTTATATCTGTGGAAGGATACTTGTGTTTTGGAGCACAAAATTAATAAATCAACAGCAGCATTTGTGTTTTAAGATGTGCGATTATTATTGCTAATTGAATATGGCCTATATTATCGGCCATACACATGGTTTCTCCAAGAGCACTGCTCTAAAACGGAAAAACGTAGCAATGGGAATCATACTATTGCCACTTGGAGCTGCACAGTAAGACTGTGCACTTAAAATATTCTGCAATTGTGAAAAAAACTCACATTTATGTCTTCCTAAGACATTGTACTTGGTTGGAGGGATTTGCTTCTTGCATCCACTTCCAAAGTGGGGCTGCAATGTCAGGTCTAACGGTTGAAAGCCTCCTGCATCACTATGCAATAAATTGTCTGGATGGAACAAGTGTTAGGAAACCACTTCAGTGGAGAAGGAGGTGTTCCTGCACCGCTCATTGTTAGATACTAGATTCCTCAATATCTATAGGAGTGGATAGTGAGTGTTAAGATCCAAGGATATTGGGGAAATCAGTTTAGGATTAGAATTGGTTAATACTTTATGGAACTCCTCCTACATCATCACTGTGTGTGTGTGTGTGTGTGTGTGTGTGTGTGTGTCTCACTGCTCCAGTCTTTTTCCTTCATCCTCTCTTTTAGACTGAGGACTTCCCTGGGAGCCAGAGCAGTCAGTCCAGATCTTCAAGTCACTTCTCTTGACATCAAATTCTCCTCCCCTAGCCATGGTCCATTGGTCCATCTTTTGTGTCACTGTGTGTGTGTGTCGGGGCTGACACGGTCCTGAAAAATGTATAGGTTATTGGTGGCAGCGATGGCGATGATGTTCTCAGCTGGGTGCCACGCCATGTGAAGGATCTTCTTGGTGAAGTCCAGGCTGTCCACGCCAACGTCACCGCGGCGTCGCTTACCACCGGTGTACACGCGCCGTGTGCGCAGCACAGCCCTCGGCTTACTGCTCTCACGCCACGCCTCTAGTGTTACACCTCGACCCGTCTCCCGGTCCAACATCCGGAAGAAGCTGTTGTATGCCCCCGTCATGATCACACTGAGGGGGGGAGAGGAGAGAAGCAAAGAAAAGGGAGGAGAGGAGAGGATGAAGGTAGAAGAGAAAAGTGGTGGATGGGTGAGGAACATAAGAGAGAAGGCATGGGAGGCGGAGAGGGAGATGAGAGAGGAGAGGGGTTGTGAGGAGAGGTATTTAAGAAATAGATAAAGGTTACACTATCTTGAAATTATGTCTATGGACATTTAAATCTTGTTGTGAAGTTTGGCATATAGGATGGATTAGGATTAATTTATGACGGTGGTCTGTTGGACTGATGTAAGAGATTTTTGAGGTTGAGGAATAGAATACAAACAGAAATCATCCCACATCCCCACCTTCACTGGCTTACCTATCTGAACTATTCCACACACACTCAAACTTGTCAAAGATGCAGTCATTCTCATAGAGGGAACACAGCTTACTCCTTAGGTACTCATGGACCTACATAACAAACAGAAAGATTTTGTTAATTTTTTCCAATTCAAGTACATAATTCAGCCACACATATTTGGCCAAAGTAACTGATTTAAATGATTTAGTCTTCTATCTGAAACCTTTGAGCAGGCCCATCTTGCTATATGCGGTCTATATGGTTGCATATGGCCCTCAAAGCTGCCATTTATGCATTTTTTCACCATGAATTTACAGTGATGCAATTCATTTCTTATCTTTATATTGATCCCACCAGTGGCAGCCCATAAATAGAGAATGTTAGTCCTCCCTGAAAGTGTTTTTTTTCTTTTTCTTTTTAAATATCGGAATCATTTTTAAATAAACAATAATGACTGTGTGTTCAAAGCGCAGAATAATATGATACATATGAATTATACATGTTTCAGGGAAAGTTGGCGGTCCTGTTCATCTATGTATGCAAAAAGCAACAAAAATGTAGCCAATCAGCATCCTGGAATCTGCTGCCTAAATGGCAATTAATCTATTGCCCCAAGCAGAGTCAGTTGGGCGTGAAGTAGGGACAACTGATGTTAACATTGACAATGATGACACCTACTCAAGCTCTTCTCCATAATCCATTTGAAAAGACTTTGGGAATTAAATTGCGAAAAAGTAAAATAACTTGTCAACTTGATGAGCCTGACATCAAAATCAGGTTGATCTGAATCAACTGGTTTACGTAAAAGGTTGAATGTCAAAAAGGTCAAACTGCTGCCCAGATGGAGACACATTCACATACACCTTGTGGCCGGTGTGGTTTGCCTCTGAAAGGCACTTCATGTTTCTAAAATGTTCTAAAAATGTTCCCACTCTCGCACCCAGCAGGCAGGTCTATCGCCCACCAAGTGGCCAGCTCAGGAGCCGCCATTATGCTTGTATCATTATTTATGTTTGTTCTGTGCAATGGCCTAATTTAATTTATATTAATTCTGTGTTCACAGATCTAGCTTATTTTCCCCTTAAAGTTTACCAAAATGTAATTGGTCAGGTGATATCTAGAACTAGACCTAATTGGTTAGATGATATCTAGAACTAGAGCTAATTGTGAGGTGATTCCTAGGTGTTGTGAGCTGACCTGGTAGGTCTCAACGGGGCCCTTGTCCATGTTCAGGTCCCACACCTTGGCGGTCAGGTAGTCTCTGGTAAGCAGGTAGCGCCCATTGTGGCTAAACTTGACATCCGACACCGAGGAGATGATCTCAGAGAAGAAGCTCCTGCTACCTGGATCCTCAGGCTCCTCAAACACTTAATCAAGACCACGTTCAGCTGATAAACAACTGTAAGGTTACCCTTTAACTTTAATAGATGGCAAGAAGTGAAGAAGACACAGAAGACCCATTTCAATAGAAAGTATAAATGATCTTACAATGGGCAATAACACTGCTATTATATTAGATTTTAGAGTTACAGCCACCCATTCATCACAACTGTAAATAACTAATGTTGCAGGATATCATAAATGAACGAGATATATGACTATCCCATTCTCACAGAGAAGGAGTGGGTATGTTCACTGTGTATGTACTCGCTCACGTTTGGTGTGCTGGTCGCAGAGCGCTGAGGCCCTCATGTCACACAGACGCAGGGTCCCCTTACTGCTGCTGTACACCAACATGTGGCAGTGGTGTGGGTGGAACTCTGCTGACGTGATCACCTCTGTCAGCTCCTCCATGTTGGCTGGCTTGATGTCCACTATGTCTGTGAGGGATAGCCGGTCAAGGAGCCGTTTTACTAGTCACAATGAGACCACCGATTGTATTGCGGAGCGGTCAGTCACGCATATCACGACTGAAGGACAGTTTCTACCTACAGGGTATCAGGCTGCTGAACTGCTGAATTCATCAAACCCATTGTCACTCAATTTGACACTTATATATAATACTACTCGCCATCATGTAATGGAACAAGTCTGACTGTATAATTTGACATTTTATGAATAATATATTTATATATGTATATGCACATGCACTTTATTCCTGCACATCTGTATCTTTATCTTTAGATCATTGCTACCATTGCTACCATCAACACTGGTGTATAAATAAATAAATAAATACATAAATAATGTTGTCATGTATATGTATGCATAACACTTACATGCCGTGCACTTTATATCATTCTCCATTGCTGCTCTTACTTTATTCTGTGATGCCCTTATTTTACTGTACTTTATTATATTTTATTGTTTTTTTTGACTTTCCTTTCATGTTGGAACGGGCCTCGTCCAATACATTTCATTGTACAGTATGACTATAAGTGATGCTGCATATTTGATAAGAAGCGTTTTGAAACTTGAAACCTGAAACTATTGTATTGTGTGTTTGCTACGATTAGTTCTTCTTGAAGCTTCTGGAGAACTGGGGGGTGTTACGAACAACTCTATATGCTAGGTTCTAGGGGGTGTCATGTACCATTCTATATTCTAGGTTCTAATGGGGTGTAATGTACTACTCTATACAATAGGTTCTGGGAAGTGTAATGTACAACTCGAGCTTAAGTTTTCATATCCAACGTCCTTCTATTATTTTGAAAGTAGTTTAAGATGCATTTTGGTGTCGCAAGGCAACTGAATCTAACTGCTGTGAAGAATTCTTCTGATGTGAATGTATTGAGGCAGCTATATGATGAATGAAATTCAGATTAATAGCGGGTGAGCTAGTAGAGTCACTGGGTATAGCATCAGAAACCTATAGAAGCATACTATGCCCAATCATACTGCAGATGATTCCAGATGACATAGCTCTTAAATATAGTCATCAGAGGGGGGTAGGTGATGAATGGAAGGTTTCTGAGATTGTCAAATCCCTACAAAAGGACATTCAGAACTAGGAAAGAGCAATGCAAATGACGATATGACACATCCAACTGAATGCAGAGAGAAAGCCATGGAGACATGGTCATGATCACTCATGACTCACTCATTTTTTTTCTGTGATAGTGCAGAACATAAAAGTATAGCATAAAAGTAAGCATAATAAATAAACAGTTAATAGTGTTAGTTATCGTGGTTGTTTGACATAGATTGCAAGTCCCAGATTGCCTTATGGCTGTGCAGAGAGAGTAAGAGATATGTCCTTGACTGAGATGTAAATTAAATTGAATGTGAAAGTGAAAGTGAATCGTCTAGCACTTGTTTTCATTGTTTTTTAAGTATAAAAGTACATCAAGTGTTTTTCAATATAAAGAAAGCTTAGGATTTCATATGGAGACCAGAAGCAGATGACTTCACAGATGGCCTTTAGTGAGCATCCTAAAGAAAAAGGAGAGCACAAAGAGAAACATTCTGAAGTCGTCTACATGCATTTATGACCCTCTCGGTTTCCTGACTCCCTTTACACTAAGAATCAAGTGCATGTTTCAAGAAGTGTGGGAGAGAGGACCTTGGAATGCGGAGCTACCACCCAATCTGACTCGAAAATGGCAATTGTGACCAGCTCACCATGGTAACAAGGTGGTAACAAACAGATAAGCAGCCGCAGAACAACCATGTGTGTTCTGTGACAGTTACGGTGTTAGCCTGTTACAGTGCTGTAGCTTAGCTGTAAGGTGAAATGCAAGACAGAAAAATTACCACAAGCTTAGTCCAGTCCAAGACAAGGGTAGCCCCTCTCAAGAAAATTACGCTGGCATGCCTGGAGCTCATGGGAGCTGTGATTGCAGCGAGACTAGCAAACAACTTTTGACTTCTGACCATTCTGAAAATGGAACAAATACAGATCAGAATGTGGACAGATTGTATATTTACACTGCATTGGATTTGCAGCTCAGAGAAATGGAAACAGTTTGTCACAAACAGAGTGACAGAGATCCAGTCCTTGACCAACCCGGAGTTATGGTCACATGTCTCAGGGATGATACATTCAGCCAACCTCCCTACAAGAGACTGTTGAGAACTTGACGTAGAGCCAGCTAAGGTGAAACGGACCCGGGTTTCTGACATTAATATTATGGGAGGTGTAATGTACTACCCCTACTCTATGCTAGGTTCTGGGTATACCTGAATGTACTTCAACATGATTGACCATGTTCTATTCTGTACGCATGATAATTAAATGATTTGACTTGACTCACTTCAACTCACTTCAACTCACTTCAACACTCCAATAAACACTATTTTCCTCTTACCATTATTGTATTTATATAACATTATCAACACACGTGCACACAGGCATAGAGGCACACACAGACTCGCCCACCCCCCCCACACACAGACACCCACATATGTAATCACTTACTCAGTATTACCAACCTCTCTCTCTAACACCCACCATATTCTACAGCTCTGTGTGCTTCTATTTACAGCTGTGTCCTGTGTGCTGCCATGGAGAGTGCTGCTGCTGTCAGTGAATAATTTAAGATGTTCTTCCATAGATGTTTCTCTTTGTTTCTGGGTCAGCCTCCATTTAAATGCTGGAGAAATCACACACGCACGCCTGCAACCTACACAACTTCCTGTGCTGTCCAGGATGCTCAGTCTCAGATCGGAACACAGTGTGTTGGCATGACCACTATCTTACATGAAGGGACAAGGGGCATTACATAAACATGACATACATTTTAAAGAGTTTGCCTTGGCAGCAATATAAGGCATGTATTATCAATATCATTGACTCTGCCTGTGGTTACATTTGACATTACATGGGGCGACAGTAGCTCAGTGGGTAGAGCGGGTGAACAGAGCGGGTCGTCCACTAATCGTAGGGTCGGCGGTTCGATCCCCTCGTTCCCCACTTTGAAACTGTCTGCATGTTGAAGTGTCCTTGATCAAGACACTGAACCCAACTTGCTCCCCGGGCGCTGAACCTGGCAGCCCACTGCTCCAATGTACCAAATTTCCCCGCTGTGGGATGAATAAAGTATAATAATATAATAATAATGCAGTTCAACCCTTCAGACTTGATGAAGAACTGCATATATTGATTATTCAAAAAAC
>OMKQ01069109.1:0-10770 GCA_900302335.1 Phycis phycis | reverse complement strand
AAGCTACCATACGACAAAAAGGCCCTTCTACACGACGTCGGCAGAGACACGGACATGTTGG
This sequence comes from Phycis phycis, assembly GCA_900302335.1. Lineage (NCBI taxonomy): Eukaryota > Metazoa > Chordata > Actinopteri > Gadiformes > Phycidae > Phycis > Phycis phycis. The sequence continues at coordinate 10,709 of OMKQ01069109.1, read as the reverse complement.
CGCCCCCACCTGTCGTACTGAGGGGGAGGGCTCATGGTGCTGGCCAGGGTGTCGGCGGCGCCGTCCACGGTAGAGATGGGCGAGGTCGGGCCGGCAGGGAGCAGAGCCCTGCTGCTGGAGGTGTCGTACACGAAGTCTCGACAAGACGCCAACTTGGACTCCAAGTTCTTAAAAAAAAAAAGGTCAGTCCAAATCTGTAAGCAGTCCTGATGTCTAGACAAGTACGGTCCTATGGTCTTTTGAAAAGGGTCAACGCGGTCACGGACTTTCCCTCACGAGCCGAGCCTAGGTGGACCGCGGTCCGTGCGCTGCACAATTTGCGAACGTGGAGGCCAAGGTAGACACCAAAGCATTGTGCCTGGTCGCACACCCAGTCACAGAACTGTGCATTTCACACAATGGTTACCTCCATTTGCACGTTATTATATTGTATAATTTCTACATTCTTAAATAACAATAAAAACCTTTGCCAGAACTGATGTTTTGTCGTGTTCTAAAATACACTCCCCAACAGAGATAAATATCATGATGCACTCAGTCATTTCAGATGCCAAGTTAGAAACATCTGGCCAGTAATAAATAGACCTGTAAAGATACCCAACAAAGGCGTGTTTTCCACAAATGTTGCTTTACAGGGTTGTGCATGCTGTCCTCCATAATAACAACAACAATAATAACAATAATAATAATAATAATAACAGCCAAATCACTCACCCCAACTTTCCTCAGAAGTTCCCCCACAATGTTGAGTGCAGATATTCTAGCTGATGTAGTCAGTGGGGTTCCAGTTAGACCATCACCTACAAATGTACAATTGTGAGCAATATTAAAAAATGTGGGTGGTTTGTCCTTTTAACAAAAAGCAAAAATAACAACAGCAGTCGCTATGACATTCACAAACAACTCTCCAACTGCACTCGCTCGTTGGCCACGTGGTTCCAGACCACCCACACGTGTGGGTGAAATAACGACGGCTGGCGAAAGGGAACGCGTTGTCACCTCTGCGGATGCTGGAGGCGGGCGTCGCGGTGAAGGACACCTGGGGTTTAGAGGGCGTGGCGGGGAGGCAGGAGTTGGAAGAGGGCGGCCTCTGGAGCTCCATCTTATCACAGTCCTTGGCTAAACTGCTGGACGGCCTCGGGTCCTTCTGCTGCACAGCCAGCTCCTGCCGAAGGTCTGTCAGATAACACCACAAAAGCATGCATGGCGATGTATTTTTTCTTTACAGGCTTTTAGCTTGTGACATCAATACAAAGGCTCCCGTGGGACACAGTCCAAGAGGGATGCTGCAGTTTGTCGGTATCTGTCATCTGCAAATATTGATGCAGACAGTGTGGCAATTTCATTAGATGACATCAGTTTCCAGTCCAGAGAAATACACTGCAGCTTGTGTGCACCAACATGTGATGCTCTTGGCAATGCGATACGGATTTGTGATAATGATTCAACAAAATAATCCTTTGTGACAGCCCTTAGGATGAGAAAATACAGGCCTGTATATAACTACATGTATTTCATCAACAGGGGGAGAATTTGTGGCACTATCACAAAAATCACATTTCACAGACAAGGAAATAGACACCGCTTTGCCGGTTCGGAACAGTGGTGATCAGCAGTTCTTGAAGCAGTGAAAAAAGGGCGATTTGTGTCTGACGCGCGTGACTCTACCTCTGGCCTCGTCCTTCAGCCGCTGCACAGACTCCAGCAGGTTCTCCTTCTCGTCAAGCTCACTCTCCAGGAAGGCGTTGCGTTCAATGACCTGGTTCATCCTCTGCTCGAAATCCTCCAAAGACATAATGGTGGCCCTGAGAAAAGAAACGGGACGAAAAAGGTTTGCGTGCGCGTCCTAGAGGGATGAATCCTCTGCGTGCGGAGGGTTAATGTAATTACTAGAACTGCTCCAGAAGACCAACCTCTTTGCCCGCTCCAGGTCGTCGTTGGACTGCTCCAGCTCCCTGATGTACTTCTGGAGGTGGTCCCTGGCTGCCGTGGTCTGAGCCAGGTCCCCTTCCAACGCCGAGATCTGCCTGAATGCTTCGGAATGCTGGCACTCATACTTCTCCTGCATCCACAGACACAACACCACCATCAAAATAAACAGGCTCCTTTTCCCAAACAGTGGGGACATCATTAGGACGCCGTATTGCAGGTGTTTTTTCCCCGATTTGCATATGAAAATAAGTCATTTAAGATCCTGTAGCCATTCAACAAGACAAACAAGCCATTTAGATGTCCCAAACTGTCCTTGAGCAATGAGGATTCTTTTTTTGTTTGGAATAATCAAGTAGTCAAGTAATGTTCATTCCCTGTGGACTTTTCAACTAAAATAGCAGTCAGCTGCTTTATCGCTAGGCAGGAGTGAGCCCGGAAAAAAAACTGTAAATAAGCGTTTGAGATGGGTGTGTACGATGTCCGTGTGTGTGTGTGTGTGTGTGTGTGTGTGTGTGTGTGTGTGTGTGTGTGTGTGTGCATGTGTGTGTGTGTAAAAGGCATAGTGAGAATGGCATCATACCCTGATGTTCTCCAGTTCTATTCGGAGTCGGCTGTTGTCTGAAAGAAGCTCTTTGTTCCGAGACTCGCAATGTTTCAACTCCGTTTCCAGTTCTGCCTCATAGTCTCGGCTCATCTGCTGGAACTCCTGGAGCTCTTCTTGTGCCTCCTCAGCCCTGGGGATGCGCAGTTAGGTTAACCCTGAAACCAGTTTACCCTGAACGATGGCTGCTGATAGGGGGCAGCAAAAGGGGCAACAACTGCACCCAGAATCGGTTTAAGGAATCTTTTTTAATTTGTCACTTTAGACCAGACTACCATCCAAGGCCCTAGAGATGCTCAACGACTGGTGGTACTCGACCAATCTAAAAAGATTGGCATTAGTTCACTGTCAATGAATGTTATATATAGGTTGTCACAGAACAAACAAATATTCTCATTTGCAGAGTCACCTTTGCTGGTGTCCCTCTGCTTGGCTCTTCCAGAAATGTAGTTCCTCTTCTATGGACGAAAAGTTCTGCATTGAGGGCTCTCCCATGTCCGCCACCTACTTTGAGCCACCACGATGGAGTCAAGACACCACAAATCTAACATAGAAGAGAAAAAAAAAACGACAAAATTGTTCGAACATATAGGCTTCTTTAGGGCAACGCCTTCTTTGTCATGTCGCAAACTAAGAACATATGTGCTTTAAACAGCAATAATACCTTCCAGTGAGTGTTCTTTCGTGGCAGTTTAGTGGTAGCAGTTCGTTGTTTTCAGATATGTAAGTTGTTAACCCGAGGCTTGCTTTTAGCTGGCTAAGCTAACGACTTGAACAAAGCTGATACGAAATCCGGGCCAATACCATCTGGACCACGACACGAGTTAAGGTTTCGAGATTAGGGTAGCAAACTCCAAATAACCGTAATTACTTTAAAGTAAATGTGGAAAAGCTTCATAAAGACAACGGCTTAGTCGCCAGCTAACAAAAGTATTATTATGCTAGCAGCTCATCAACCAAATCTAAACTATACTTCGTTTAGAGAATCCCATTGGTCGATACAGGTGATGACGCATGAATAGTGTCCAACCAAGTTGTTCCCTTGAAACAAATCCACGCCTCCTTCTCGCCCAGTCCTACCGGTGTAGTTTGAATGCAGCTTTGCAATCGGTTTTATAGACCTATAATCATTTCAGATAATCAATTAACTAATCAATTAACTAAGAATCAATAACTAAAATAAACAATGTTTGGTTTCTTTCTTTTTTAATTTAAAGTTGCAAAAGTACATTCCCACTGTGAAAAATAATAATAATTTGAACAGCTATTTTTAACACCTTGAAAAAAATATTAGAAGATTATTTAAAACAGCTAGTGACGTAGATAGATCACACATCCATACAACTGCTGTTCCAGAGTAATGCAATACAAAATAAAACAATGCACACACTTCATTAATGATTTATTTTTTCTTTACTCACTTATAATCAGGATCTCACAGTACACATATTGGACCCACACATTCTCTGAGGAATGTATGAGTCATTACATTAAATTGGACATCCAGCATGCATTATACAAGGATAAATACATGATACACATTATATTTCTATGTATATGTATCCTTATGATATTCTAAATCACAGTGTCATGTCAGAGGGTAAACTGATTGTATAACTAAATTTCTCGTCTTTCTTCTAATAATAATTATTTTCTTTGTTTAATATTTAGATACATACTATATGGCTTTTGGCAGGTATTTTAAGATCATTTTGCTCATAGCATATTTACCAACATATAAATACATGCTTAACAACTTAAAGAAGACTTGTTTGATTGACTGCAGATTTTGATTGTGAGTAATATAATCTGTTGTTTTATTACAGGAGATAACAACAGGTAGCCATGAACACAGAATAACACTATGAGCTCGGTTTGACTCCTAAAACATAGCTTCATAATTGATATTGTAATCAATGATTGTAGGTTACAACGGTGCTCCTAAGAAAAGGAGAATATGAAACATTCCCAATAAATAAACCAAAAGCTAAACTTTATTGTAAAGCTATTGCTCTGCAATAAATGTACTTAAATGAAATGTTATTTCTACATCAAGTATTTCAGCCAACAATGTGCTTGAGTAAAGGCTTGCACCAGTATTAAGAAACCATGCTAGAAAAAGGTAACGATAACAATCAATAGGTACAACTAATAGGTCAAATAGGATCAGAGCATTGAAGAAAACATGACCAATAAATTGAACCAAACACCTATGGAAGACATTTGTTTTATTTTTGCTCGTATACTGCTTATACCTGCTTCTATACTTCTAGTCTTTCAATTAGGTTTTTCCTCAGTTTCTTTGCATACTCCTTGGACACATGTCTTCTTACTGTCCACCACATCAGTCTTGACCTGGCCCAGGGTCTGCAGCAAGCACATGGAATCAAACCCCTCATCTCCAGCCTCCTGCAGCAGCTCCAGCACCTTGATCACAGTGTGGTGCAGTGCAGATGGGAAAAAGCTGGTTATTCTTCAGATTTTTTTTTTGCATTTGCCATGCATATTTAACAATCAACAAACAAAAATATAAAACACAGTCTCTCAAATCAGACATTATATTCATATCTAAAGTAATTTGGGTTTCATTTTCGTTTGTTTCATATTTGTTTCAACCAATCTTGTTGCTGGAGATAAAAAAAAAACATGTCTGTAAACAGCACTGTGTTGACTGAGCCCATATACAAGTAAAGTGTATTTGAGTGACTAACCTGCAGACATTTATACGACTTCAGTTTGCTCAGGTTCTCCTCCAGGAAAAGCAAATAGATACTCAGGTCATTGTACAGGGGCGTGACCAGGCCCAGAGTACCAAAGCCGGGCAGGATCTCATAGGGTTTGAGGAAACCAGAACTTTGCCGTGCCGGACCCACTGCGGCGTAGAGCACCAGGGGAGCGATTAGGATGTACACGGCCAGGTTGGTGTAGCTGAGGAGCCTGAAGACGCCGACGGCCACCAGCTTGCACTGCACTGCTTCCGGCAGCACGCTGTTGTTCTTCAACAGCCCCGTGCGCAAGTCACAGGCGAACTCATCGGTGTCCAAGGCCACTTTGATGTAGTAGCCCAGGTACGTGCAGGACAGGACCAGGATGAGGAAGGTCAGGCCACGGCAGGTGAGGTACTTCACCACCAGGCCGCGGGAGAAGCGCTTGGTCTTCAGGTATTGCTCCACCAGCGGGAATTTAAGGCAGCCCTCAGCCAGGTCCAGAGCACTGCTGGAAGTGGATATGGTCTGGTTTAAATATTCTATAAAGTCTGTTTTTATTTTGTATTTTATTGAACACAATAAAACGGGGGGGCAGTAGCTCAGTGGGTAGAGCGGGTGAACAGAGCGGGTCGTCCACTAATCGTAGGGTCGGCGGTTCGATCCCCTTGTTCCCCACTTTGAAACTGTCTGCATGTCGAAGTGTCCTTGAGCAAGACACTGAACCCCTCTATGTATCATAGGATGGGTCAAATGCAGAGAGTAAATTTCCCTGCTGTGGGATGAATAAAGAATAATAAATATATAATAATAAATAAAAAAAAATTAAAAAAAGCCTTGACTTTGTGTACTTTACGATGCTACTTATTATCATGTTACCCTTCTCCATCTCCAGGACTGTCTTTGGCGTCCAGCACGGCCAGGTTCTTAGCCAGCTTGATGGCCCGGTTGTAGAAGCGATCCAGCTCCTCCATGATGAAGTTGAGGTCCGAGGACAGGTGGGGTTCTGCGGTGAAGCGCCAAATCAGGGCAGGGATGTACATGAGGGTGGCCAGCAGGAGCAGAATGTACGGGAAGAACTGAGGAAATACACGTTTTTTTAGGTGAAGAATCAAAATACAGGCATAAGCAAATAAAAGAATATCCAATCAGCTGAGCAACAGCAAAAGATGTTGTAAAAAAGCCACCGGCAAACAAAAACACAAAGCTCTCTTGCAATGGTCACATCTTAATTTAGGATTTATTTTTAGCTTATAACGTGACGTAGAGTTCCATCGCGAATCAGAAGAATCTGCAGTTTCTGTATTGAGACGTTTCTTTTATTTCCTTAGAAATTGAAACAAACAAATGTCATCAAATGTTAAGAAATGTCAACAAAAGCACTGTGTGCCTTCCAGCCACTCTACAAAAGCGGTATGAAGGGCCTTCTGTGTTCTACTTGAATTCCCCGAAAATACCCTAAATGACCGCCCCCCTTTTCTGCTTAACTCTTACAACAACCATTACCACACAGTGACTCTATTAGGGCAAACACAATTAAACATGAATGAGTGTTATACATAGATAATGGGGTGGGCACTGGGCAACAATGTACCTTGTGTAACCATAGCGGAGAGTCCGGTGCCTGTTGCTGCACTGCTGACCAGCAGAAGTTGTCCACATAGAATGCCTGTCGCCAGGAGAAGTTAGTGGGGGCAAAGCAGCTGATCTGGGTACCTATAGGCCACGAGGAGGAGATATGTGATGGGTGTTATTGGGGAATAACGATGCTCTTGTCTGCAACGCGCGGTTAAGTCAGTTGACCTGATAGTTGAAGCCCATCGCCGTGCTCTTCTTTCTCGTTAAATCTTTCTTTTTTAGAATCAGGATCATAATATCATTATTCATTTGTCATTTGTATGTTAATGCTCGATGCGAGAGGTAGACTTTGAGAACACCCCACCTTGATCGCTCAACTCGGTGTGTTATGATGGCTGTTAACTCACGCAATCATTTCACTTTAACCAATCGAAGGTCGCTGGACGCTCGTCGTGGCCCTCTATCGGCTCACGTCAAGCTCAAATCCCGCAGCCCACTTTGTACCCCACTAATGAACTGCTTTCGGTATCTCCACTGTGTGGAACTAATCCACGGCCCGGCCTCCTTTCATGCATGGTGCCGTACAGGAGAGCACCGGTAGTTTGTAACCCCGGCCCCTCAGCCCCACAAGTTCCACGGCAGTGAAATGTTTCACCTTCTGACAAATGCACTTATTGGGAGTCGCTTTGGATGAAAGCGTCTGCTAATGCCCTAAATGTAAATGTAAATGTAAAGGAGGGCCAGGGGGGATCAGGCGAGCTAGCTGTTTCTTCCTTCGAATGTGTCTTGAAAACGCACTTCTCCAGAATTTTTCTTAAACCGGTTATTCTTCTGTTTTTTTATTTTACTTTTTTTTATCTACTTGCTCCATGCAAGATGCAATTTCCCTCGAGGATTATTAAAGTACTTCTGTCTGTTCTGTCTGTCTGTCTGTCCATTGTGTTTTAGTTATTCATAAAATTCATGCAAAGTAATGTCATTATTACTGTATCAGTTCTACTTTTGTTAGTATCTGGTCATTTCTCTTGTTTGCATGCCTTTGCAAAGCACTCTGTAACTTAATTCTATTACATACATAAATAAACGTCATCCAGCCCCATGTGGTCTGCAGAGCCATCAACAGCCTTCAAAAAGCACGTGAGGTCTCTTCCAGGAATACTTCCACTCTAACTTGGCCTACGGTAGCTTGTTATTGACTTCACTGCACTCATTTTGCAAGGAAGTGGTTGGGAACATCTTATCATCTTATCTTATCTTATCTCTTATCTTATAAGTGCAAGTGCAAGAAGCGTCATGGCACATGAGACAACAAACACAGACGACACAGGCTGAATGCATGGATGCACGACGAGAATAATGACTTCCTGATTACTTATTATAATTAACATAAGATATCATTATTTTCTAATTCTGCTCGGTTGTGGTTTTCTGCAGGTGCCACTGAAAACGCTAGAAGGGAGGAGTCAAGTGCACCGCCTCTCCAGCGGAGTGGCCTATCGCCCTGGCTCATTCCCCGTCTCAATGTTTAATCTTCTTAAATTCATATGATTCACACACGCTGCTTGTGTCAGGTTAGTGTGATCAAATAGGTTAAATAAGGTCAATGAATACAAATGAGGAAACCCCTATAAATGCATGTAGGTTTCATTTTCATTACCACCAAGGCGAAAATATAATGTTTTCATAGTTCATACGGTTATATGCAAATGGTGTTTAAAGATGAAAAAAAACTCAACTCACCCACTGATACTTCTTGAGCGAAAGCCAAGGAGATAAGGAACAAAGGAAGCCCAACGGCTAAACATGTCACTATTTTGTCTATAGCCAATTCCAGTCGTAGTCCTTTGTACTTTGATTCAGTTGGATCCTTGAGTAAAAAGTCGGAGAATACATATTCTGTAGCTACGTGGGCAATCGCCATTGCGAGGGGAAACAAAGGCAAAACCCCAATTTAAAAATAAATCACTATCCTACGGTGCAGCAATTAGCGTTGAGTTGTAATCGGGGACTTTTTGAATTGTTGTCGAATTCGCGTTGGTTTATCTAAAGTCCCAAATGTCTTCTGTTGTTCATTCAACCACTTATCCCTTAACCGTTACTGTACCCACAAAAATACGCCTGGGGTAACGGGGTGCGGTGCGGGCGGCGTTTTTGTCTCTGCTCCGTCCTCCGCTAGGGGGCGCCGCTTCTGCGTTTACACACACCTGCTGCTACAGACAATGTGGAGGAGTGTAGAGAACGTATAATAACCGTATGATATTCAAAAAAATATTTCCCAATCGCTATTCCTTTGTAAGATTTAAGCCACTATTGCAATTATCGAGTCGAGGAGTGTTTTAAAAGCTTCGCCACTTGTAATTATTGAGCATGTTCATACTCGGATCACACTGATATGTTCTGTAGTGCTGTTCGAAATGCACATGCTCACTACAAATCATGTAGCTTGTTGTTGTACCATAAACGAGACGTGAGTTCGTCCAATGACACTTCGTTCGCTCTATGGAAAAAGGAAGGATCCCAATGTGTGAAGGAATAATGTCACAGTTTTTCCAAACATTTCATTTACAACCATTGGAGTGGTAACGTTGGTTCCGTTGGATGACGCATCAAAATGGATACGTTTCCAAATTGCGGTACAAGACCATCAATAAATCAACAGTCATGATCTGATGTAACACGGTGTATTTAGATTACGTCTCAAGCCTGTGCTGGAATAGATACTGTAAAGTTACGTTTTAATTCGTGAAAAACGGACATATCGTTTTCACGTAAGTTATATATAAATGTTGCTATTTTGTGTTTTTCGATAAGGATATGTCGTGAATAATAATAACAATACCGGTCCCATAAATGTATATCGCGTATATTTCATATGCCATATATTTTATTATGCGTTATATATCTCATAGTATGTTTTATAAAGTCTGGCATGTACTATTGTTGTTATTGTCATTTACGACAGCTGTTGGTAATTTGCGGCAAGTGTAGATTACAAAGGTGCCAGTTTCTGGGGTTCCTCTGGTTAGGGGGGGAAACAGTCCTTGGAGGGAGATGTAAAAACAGATCGTGTAAGGTATGGTGTTTCAGAATTCATCACGACTAAAGTAGTCATTTTAAGACCATGAACTATGACTTCGTTGATTGTCGAATTGTGTCCGTACTTTGTATCAATTCCGGGTCTCCGTTAGCTTAGCTAATGTTTGCTAATGTTGTTCAACTAGCTTCAGACACTGCTAGTCTTCGGTAGGCTACTCTAAATGAGTGAGGCCAGATGCCATTGTGTTCTTTTTATATATGTATTTTAATCCTTTTTTTATTGTCGATAAAAATCGAATGATTTGTAATTTCTCGTGGTTCTTTCTGGACGGGTTCATGTAGTAAACTTTATTAAATAAATAATCTCGAAAGTGAAACTGCACTGGATCGCCACTGACTGCGACCACCGTCTGGTTCCTGGACTCTTTATTTGGCTTTGTTTTAAATGACGTTTCGCACACCATTCACTGCGAACCTAGCAAACGTTTGCAAAATACTGAGGTAACGTCCCGAATGAATGGTACCATGTGATGTCGCTTCTCATTCAGGAAAACATGCAAGAGAAGAGATACGACTGTGCCTTGAAAAAACCGTCTCGGTTGGACGATGGAAGAACTGGGAAAGAAGCAATCCATCTGTAGCCCTAAACCCTTCCCATGGACCGGACATCCAGAAAATGAGACTCTTCTCTGGAAACTTAAAGACTGCTTCTCCTCCTTTGACAAAGCCAACGCTACTTTTACCGACCAACAAGTATGTAAAGATCTCTGTAACGCTGTTGGGTTATTACAAACAGTTACAAAAGTAATTGTTTGCGGCACACTGATTGTTTTTCATTGTCCATTCCATGTCTCTCC
>OMKQ01069096.1:0-10280 GCA_900302335.1 Phycis phycis | reverse complement strand
CTTACCTTCGCCAGCATGACGCTCGGACTCCAGGTTCTGCTGCAGATCGTTGATGCTCTCCTGCAGAGTCTGCTGCTCCACACTCCTGCTGGCTCGCTCAGCAGAGAGTAGCTAAAAAAACCGAATAAAAAAACACCACAACAATACCACATGAGGTTGGGCGAAGTGTATAACTGTGATTGTATGGATTTTCCCATCTGTGCCCCAATGCAATCAACTTCAGATGTGAGTTTTTGTTGAACGACGTGAACATGGGTGACAGTCCCACCGTGTCCTTCCGCTCCAACTCTTGTCCCATCACGGACAACTGCTCGTCAAGTTTGGTGTTCTGCTGCAGCAGCTTACTGCTCTTCATCTCCTCCTCCGCCAGCTGAGTCTGAACACGATCAGCTTGTTCCTGCAGGCAGCGGGGAGCATCATCAGTACCGCAAACATCAACAAACAATTGTAACGCATGGTACTACTGGACACGAGGGAGAACGTCCGGTTATTCAGCTTTACCTGCACTTGCTGCAGTTCCTCGGTCAGGGCCTCGCATGCCAACTCGGTCATCTCCGGAGGAGGCTGCTCGTTGCAGATGTCATCCATGCCTCCGTTCTCTCCGTTCAGGTACTCCGGGCTGGACAGGTGGATGGTCCGGGGCCGCAGGTTATAGGCCTTGGTCGGGGTGGTGAGGATCTGCAGAGAGTGCGGTTGTTGCCATCACTACGAGGGTATTATCGAAGAGGTCATCACAGGTCTGAAATGACGAACCCGAACCCTAATAGACCCAGGAAATTTGTCCTGGGTCTATTAAGAGCAGCAGGTCCGAGAGGAGAGAAATCTTCACTGTGCACGCTTGCGTAATCGGATCCTAATGGTCAGACTGAACATCACGCAAGATGTACAGCACTTAACAGCACTGATCACGAGTTTCTTGGATCTACACGGGTATTACACTGGACCTTAGCATTTGGGTAGACCTGAGAAGACCTCAACATCATAGTGATGAAAAACCAGTAAACAGATTAACAAGGGGGAACAGTCTGATACGTATGTTCTAAATATTATCCGTTAGTTATACTAAAAGATTTTGGACTGAATACAGAGCAGATTTTCTAGGCCCTCTGACAATGAGAGCAGATTGAATGGATAAGAGAACGGTGCCTCCTGCTTTGATTACATCTCTAAGACCAGAGTGCAGCCAAACGTGTGGCTATGGGGGGAACTGATTCCAGGTCTTGGGCCATGTAACCTAACCTCCCATGCCATGGGTCTGGAAGAGCACTGGAGCACCCAGAGGAAATCCACTTTCCTTGAGACTGGTTAATGAAAAACATTCTTATAAAAAAACATTATAATGAATTCCACCATATGGAAAGCCTTTTTGGACAATGGGGCATATTTGAGTACAATAGGCAGGACAAATTGAGGTTTAAATGCTTGGAGGGTTACCTTGATGGTTTCAACATGGATTCGGTTGAGCTCTGAGACTTCCTGTTTCTTGTAAGTGTTTGTGGCTTCCAGAATGTTTTCCAAATGCCTGTTGGACTTGTCGAGGTACCTTTTCTCAGACTCCAACTCCACAATCTGCTTCCTACAAACCACCGGGTCATCCAAAAACCATATTAAAAGTGCTGCAGGGACCACTCCATGCATGGCTTCAACGGCACAAACCCACTCTACAAATGTGACGAGGACATCCCCATTATCCCCAGCCTCTGGATATTCTGCCTTGGGATGAATTGCCTCCACGGAGGCCCAGGCATCACTCACTTGGTGACCTCCTTGTACTCCCCGAAGGCCTGCATGGTGGTGGTGAGTTCTGTCTGCTTTTGGAGCAGCTGGGCCTTCAGCCGCTCTGTGGAGACGGCCGGGGAACTTTCCAAATAGGCGGGCTCAGCTGTGGCAAAGAAAGAACCACATACTTGGCTTATTGATTCTCATCTCTTGTTCTAGGTTGTTTTAGTTTGTTTTTTTTAGGTGGGTGGGGGTTACCTTCTGTGGGCTTGGGGGCCTGCAGGGCCAGCTGGAAAGCTTCCTCCAACTCAACAGCAGCGTGGCCTGCAGCCTCCTCAGCCTTCCTGGCGGACTCCAGGGTGCGGAGGTGGCGGTTCTCCTCTCTCAGACTGTAGTTCTCGGCCGCGTAGCGGGTCATCTTTGGGTGATGCTCGATCTGAAGGAGACGGGTGTAAAGGGATATCGTTATCTGGGGCGTAGCATTAGCCCCAGGGCCGCCGTCCAGCCACGCCGTTTCCTACGGCATCTCGACCGCACCTGATCTTTAAGGACGACGATCTCTGCCTTAAGCTGGTCGACCAACTCCTCGCTCTCCTGGTCGGACAGCGAGAACTGGCCCGCCTTCAGCTTCTTCTCCAAGCGAGAGATGTGGTCCTCCCGGAACTTGACGATCATGCGGCTGGAGTGGATGAACTTCTCCTTCTGGGCCCAGGCCTCCTCCAGCTGGGCCACCTTCAGGAGCAGCAACTGAGAGTGCAGCAAAAACCACATGGTTTAGCATCCCTGTCCCCTGAAGACATGTTCATACATGTACTGACTTAAAGATATTTAAGATTTACAACACCGTTTTCTCCTCTTCGCGCTTCTTCCACAGACCCACGGCTTGAAGAAACTTCGCCTTGTAGGGAACCTCAAGGTGGTCATTTGGCAGACCTGAAAGAAGAACAAACGTATTTTCTTAATCTAATGCCTAGCAGCACCTATCCCTCCACTGGAGTACGTGATTTCAATGGCCTATCATCAAAATGTACAGTGGGAATTCATAATTGAATGAATACAACAAGCAATAAATTACCATGTTCTTGACTACTGAAGCTATGGCATCATGAAACAGACATATGAAGAGCATTCTGAAATGCAGACTTTGAAGGTTGAAAAGACCCTTACTGATGGACAGCTGGGGCCCCCCGGGAGCCACGTCCCTGCCGGTGAGCACCATGGAGAGCTGCTCCTTCAGCTTCTTCACCTCCGCCTGCAGCTGCCTCAAGTTGCCCTGCGTGTCCTCGTTAATCATGGCCTGTGAGACGAGTACAAACATTACAGACATTACAATTACGCTCCATTAACAGTTTTCACGCACTAAATCTTTTCGATATATGCCATGTGTCACACTTCCTACAAAGTCTGACAGTATATATTCAAAACCAATACAGAAGATTCTTCACAAGCACAAATGTGCTTATAATTCAACAGATAATACCCCAATGTTAAGGGCTAGACTATTTCGATGATCTAGCAAGCAAAGGCAAGATTAATCTGAAGGCTTGATTGATGAGAGCACCTTATTCTTGATTAACTTTGCTCTCTGGGCAAAATGCAAGGTAGACAGCGTTTCTCCAAAACACTTTGAGCCTGGATGCACATTGGCTATGATGTATGTCTTGGCATTGCCTCCAAGAGAGTCCTGAAACAGAAGATAACATGCAATCATGGCCATGGGTGAACAAAAGTACAGTTGTGTGCCATAATATATACATTGCCTATGGTTCAATGTATTTCTGGAAAATCCAACATAGAGAGAATTCTAAATACCCACCAATCTGTAATGACAGCAATGTGACAACGGTAGGTAACAACATTTGTTTTGAGTGAAAATGGCAGCTTGAAAACTAAAAAGATCAACAAAATTCCACCATATGTAAAAACATTGAGAAGATTTTTTTTTAGGTTTCACCCTCAAAGGGCCGAATTTGCCTTAGAACAATGACAAAACCTTCACCCAATATTTTCAAATAAACAAATAAACTCCCAAGAGGCAAAGACATGACAAACATGACCTCATAGACAGCTCACCCTCAGTAAGAACGTGAGCTTGGAATCCCTGTAGCAGATGTGTCTGTTTTTGCCATTGGACACGTCCACCAGCGCCATGATGACTTGGCCCAGACACATGAGGGAGCGGTTGATGCTGCTGGCCTCCTGGAGGAAGACAAGAAGAATGAAGGCGAACCGTTGGAACCGCTGTCCTGACATCCGGGTACGATGACCACGCAGTAACGGTGGCGCGCGTCACCTTGAGTCTAGAGCCTTCTGTGTGCGTGTCCTTCTGCCTCTCGGAGCCGGCCAGGTCGACCAGGTTGAGCTGGGACGTGCGGATGTTCACCACTTCGTTGACGGTCTCCTTGGATTCCAGTGCCATGGTGAAGACGGCGTGCGACCTGGAGGACTCGCGGTTCATGGACGTGGAGGCCACACGCCGGTTACGCCAGCCCATGGACAGCACCTAGGAGGAGGCAGCAGAGGACCAGCGACTCAAGGGGTAGGTGGGTGGATGGGGCCACATCTCATGCCACATTCTGTAAACCCTAATGTGCATTTCAGGACTCCTACCTGATAAGCCTCTGCGGCAGAGGTGACAAACTTCTCCACGGCTCCCTCGACAAACACACCCTTTTTAATGTTCTCCCTAAGGAACAGGCTGGCCGAGGCACTGTCTAGCAGGTCGTAGATCTGCTCATTGTAGATCTCGATGAAGGAACACTTGCAGAGGAAGCTCTTGGACTTCCCAGACTAGAATGAAAAAAAAAAAAAAACACAAAACAAATAAACTTGTGGAAAAAAAAGGCCATTGGCACATGAGTGTGGAATGTTGTTGGCAAAGTTATCATAGATTTTAGAGTTTGCGGTACTTAAACTTATTTCGGAACATTATATTTACCTTTTCAACCTCTCTGTTGATGAGAAAAAATATATACTCAAAACTTCGGGGAATAACACCTCGCAGTTCGTCCGTGAAGTTATCAAAGTCAGACGGACCTTGATAGACAAAGAAACAAACACTGTGAGAAATAAAGACATGAATGACATTAGATCTTTGGTATGAATGAAAAGATAAAGATAGATAGAAGTTCTCACCAAGCATGGTGAATGTTTTTCCTGAACCTGTTTGTCCACTGTAGAAAAAGGTTGCATAATGAAATAGTATGATGGAGAGTGTGACGAGAACATTTTTCAGAACATAAGAAATATAATTTAACAAACATATGAAACAATGAAAACATCACTTACTAGGCAAATATCGTGCCATTGTATCCATTCACACAAGATTCCACAATATTCTTGGCCACACTGGCGAAGACAGAGTCCTATTGGCCAGTGAAAAAAAGTTAGTTAATCTTAAAATGCAATCTGTGTACGGTGCATAACATACGCACAAGAAAAGTCCATATATAAGGCAGTGTCCTAAATGCACTAACCTGAGATGTGTCCATGTCAGCGACATGATCATAAGTAAAGGTCCTTGGTTCTGGCTTTGAGTGCAAGCGAATGGTGTTGGGTGAAGTAACAGTTAAACACAGATTCTGATCTCCATCTGTGGTTAACCCAGTGTCATGGGTCAGAGGTCGCACTCGCACAAACACTTTGATGGAATCATTGTCACCACTGTGAGATGAACAAGACACAGAAATTACTTCAGTGATGAGGACTTGACTTGACTTGACTAAAAGGTAACAACAATAGTTTAGTTCCCAGAATTATAGAATTATAATCATTAGATATAGCAGCTACAAGACAGCTAAAGGAATTTACGTGATAAGATAAATGTGTAAATTAATGTGTAAATATAATGTACAATAACGTTACCTGGCAGCAATTTGCGTTGCATCGCCCGATCCTGGAGACAGAAGTTGAAGTTGAAGTTGACAGAAAATGTAATTGGAGTTTGGTTGAATAGTCAAATGAATCCCTGCGTGTAAGTTAACGAAGTGCACTGAAAGGATCTACAGGTAGGAGTCAAATGTGTGTATCCCAGCGAACAGAAAAACAAGAAATAACGAAAGATAGAAAGGTAGCCAAATTGCAAACACGTTGAAGAACGAATAATAAACACTAGCCATTTAAAATAAAATAAAACAAAACAAAGAACAATTGTTGCTATTCGGATATATGTCTTGCTATTGCAATGAAAACGCACATATACTGAGCTAAAATAGTTTGTGTAAACAAACACGACGATGACTATATCTATTGACGAACCGAACACATACATACCTTTCCCACTCATACTCATGTTGACAGCGAGCTCTGGTCTGGTTTTTATCGTGTTGGCATCACGTCGGCTACGACAGTAGCATCCCTAGGTAATGTTTACGTCCTGGCTTTGTAAATTGGCGGGCACCGCAGACAATGAGGACGTACTTCTTCACTGGGTAATCAGGGTAACGTGTTACCTGTTAGTTCTGCTACTGACCCCTGCCGGAAGTGATCTGCAGGTCCATGAGGTACACAGATCCCGGACGGTGCCATTGACATTACAATTGAAAGTGCATGCACGAAATAGAAGATTGCATTGCAACATTACTGACTAATTAATGAAATTGGAGGATTTTATGACAAAATAGGATTTATCATGATGAGGTACAATAATTGATGTTATTACTCGATGGTGCCACCCATCCCTTGACTCAGAAACTGCAACACTTGGTTTCGTCATATCCGCCCTGTAAGGCTATTGGATGTTTGGCCACGTCGCTTTTCCGGTTAGAGGTTCCCATTGATTTTATTGGTTCATTTCATGACTTTAAAATAAAAAAAAAAACTTTAAAACCGTTGGTGGAGAGGGCTTTTCAAATGCGTTCATATGGACTGTTGGTGGTGCGGCTTGCTGGGAAGCGAAAATCATACTGTAGCCAACTACTGCTGTTTATTTGAGGTAGGTTGTAAAATGGAAAACAATGCAGCTACGCGATTGTTCCGGTGTACATGCACTGTTGCATACACAAAGTTAACTTGATGAACGGTTGTTTTGTGACTTGTTAGTGCTCCGCTAACGTAGTTATCTTGTGGCTTCAGCTGCCAGATCGACAGTTTACTTAGACCGATGTTTGCTTCTGAAACTACCAAAATATTTATATTTCGTATCATTCAATATTATAAAAAGTTAAAATGATGGTTTGGTCTGGCTGTCTTTCAGCCCTTCAATTTTGAAATATGTTCTTCTTCTGACGCTGCGGGTGTCGAAAGGCCTAATTGTATGACGACGTCATTAAAAATTGTTATGGGAATATGAAGACATCACTTATTCACAATCAGTCAAATCTGGTGTTGGGTATGCATATAATATTATGCAGTTCAATAGGTAGTGGTACCGAATCGATATAACTGATTAATTTGATTGCCGTTGATTTGCTATTAACTTTATGACGGCAGCGCTGGTGACTTGCATATGATGTCCACGTAATCACTTTTACTTTTTTTTAGGGAGGCCCAGTTGTTGACACCCATATTATCCCTACGGTAAATTGGATTCATGTATTTTACATTTGTGTCTTTTCCCTAAGGATGAGTTCCGTTCCTGTGAATGATGAGAATGAAGGGGTCTACCCTGGAGGAAAGCGCAACAGTTCAAGTGACGACATTTTTGCCATTGAACAGCCAACAGGAAGGCAATCAATTCTGCGTCAAACTGAGAATCTACCCAACAAGACTGTGCCAAAGGGTGGAAAGGTATATATTTGTCTTGTATTAAGGTCTCTCACAATTGTTAATGGAATAATACAGGCTGAAACTGGTTGACATTGTTATAAAAGATCTAACATTGATTTCCTGTTCATTCCTCACCATAGGAACATTGCAAAAATATAATGCAGTGATTCAGAGACAGAACCCCTCAGTTGTCATATACATATAGCTGATGCTGCAGCAATTTGAAGACATTGAAGAGAATTGGGTGTATTAACTTGAACTGTAATATTGGGTGTTCAGAAAGGGATTATTTTTCTGAACACCCAATTTGGGGCATCCCTATGAGAACCATTGTCTTTTTAGGTTACATTCAATGTCATTTTGTTTGAAACCGGGCATATTTTCTCTTGGAATAATTTACTTCTAACCTTTTCATTCTACCCGGTGTATTCCTGTGTATTACCCGGTGTATTACTGTGTACATACCTGTGTATTACTGTGTACATACCTGTGTATTACTGTGTACATACCTGTGTATTACAGGTCTGCTTCCAGACTCCGAGAAGAGACCCAGTCACAAAAAGAATTCTTTCTCCGTCCAAGTCTGTGAAGATGGAGAGCCTGGAGGAGTGCATGCGGGCGATGGATTCCTTACGGCTGGATTCCAAGTATGTCCTGAAGATAGATTATTAATATTTTTATTAAATTTTTATTTTGTTCGGATATTGACCCCTTGTTGTGTCTTATCAGCACCTCACCGCGAGGGGCCGTCGAGACGGTTGCAGGACAGGATAAGGGTAAATTATCTTCGCATCAACATGTCCTTGCTTTTATAAAAAAAAAAAAATGTAGCAGTAAAGTTATCAAAATATTTTTTCCCTCTTTCATTCCGCGACAGACGTGTCGTCCCTTCCTGACGACGAAATGCCCATCAGAAGCAAAGGAGGCTATCAGTTGAATTTTGACAACCTGGATGACATGAATCCATTCCAGGGCTCCAACAAGATGGTCTTGTCCCCGGCCCGGCCGGCCGCCGAAATCCTTCCCGAATCACCAGCCGCTCCTGGGGACCCGGCGAGCGAGGCCGGGATAACGGAAACGGCCCTGGACGAGACGCTCCCCTTCAACCCCTCGGTGGAAAACTCCCTGGCCGATGTCTCCGCCGACGTATGCTCCACGGAGAGCAGCATCGTCACGGTGATGAAGAACTCCTCTCTTGAGGACAAGGAGTCCTCCTCCTCCACCGCCGCCGCCACTGATGATGAGCCGCAGCCTGCCGCGGTGTCTCTGAACGTCCCTCAGGAGGAGACTCCGGCTGCCGCGGTGTCTCTGAACGTCCCTCAGGAGGAGACTCCGGCTGCCACGGCCCTCGCTTCTCTAGAGGATGCCCCGCTTCCCGCCAGAGGCGCCTACAGTCTGGATTTCGACAACCTTGACGCTATTAACCCTTTCAAAACCGGAGGCTCTAAAATCCCCAACTCCCCTGCCCTCGGCAAACCGCTGCCAGACGACCAACCGGAGGCCTCCCCGGTGAAGACCACCAGCCCAGAGAAGCCCGTAGATGTGCCTACGGCGGTGAAAGAGGCACCCGTCGAACCTGAGGCGAAGCCTGTCGCTATGGTGGCCCCCATTTCAAATGAAGTCAGTAACGCTCCCCACTCTGAAGTCACTGACGCTCCCCACTCTGAAGTCACTGACGCTCCCCACTCTGAAGTCACTGGACGCTCCCCACTCTGAAGTCACGGTACAACCTGCGGACTCCCCTGCCAAGGGAGGGCCGGTCAAACTGGAGTTTAACTTTGACGATGATGCTAAGGTGAAATGCAAGCCCCCACCAAAGAGGTTTGGCAAAAGGCCACCCACGGCAAAGGCATCGGAGAAAAAGCCAATACTGGAAAAACAGCCCGAGCCACCGAAAGAGCAGACCATGGTGACCGCTGGCATGGAGGTGGAGGTCGAGACCCCCCTCCCCAAGGTCGCCTACTCATTTGACCTCGACAAGTTGGACGATCCCAACTTTAATCCTTTTGGCACAAACGAAAAAGTGGACAGCCAACGTGGTGTGAAGTCCAGTCCTGCGGGCAAAGTGCTTCCTGCAGTCGAGGAGATGGCCGTGCCAGAGCAGATGCCCCAACAGGTGGTGGACCAGGCTCTCTCATCTGGGTACGGTTACCTTTTTATTCTTGTATTGATTCGCACATTTTGAGTCGGTGGATTCTTTGCTCAAGTGGCAAAAGCTGAAACAATGGTTTGGTTGTGCTTGCTGCTTTTAGCGCCGGAGGTGATGTCACCAACACGGAAGCCAGTACTCCTCATGTAAGGGACAGCTCACTCATATTCATTGATAATCATAGTGCATAGGGCTGCTGAACACTAAGCTACATGTTGCCATTTTTAGGGTCAGGAAGAGGAACCAATGTCCGTCCCTGCCCCTGACCCGGGGCTTAGCCTCGAAGCCGAGCGACATACACCTGAACCTGGAGATCTCGGTCAACAGCACGACTGGAAGTCACAGACTGTCCTGGTAGAAAACACAGAGGAGTTTGTACCTGGATCGACCTGTGAGTCTTCTTTTTAATAAGGTTTCCCGTGTCATTAAAATTGTATGACGTAGTAGGCAGTGCGACCGAGTTTCTCTCTATTGTTGCTGACATAATGTCCTTCATAATGTATTCTTCTCCCTCCTAGTCATATCAAGCGACTTTGATGGGCAAATGGACTACCTGGAGCAGTTTGGTTCCACCAACGTGAGTTTCCATTTTGCACTTTCCTTTTTAACCGGATGTTGTGACACGACGTCGTTCTGAATCCCCCCGCCTTCTGCTTCACAGTTCAAAGAGTCCGCCCTGAGAAAGCAGTCCCTGTACCTCAAGTTT
>OMKQ01069095.1:0-10372 GCA_900302335.1 Phycis phycis | reverse complement strand
GCCCAGCGCCCTGCAGAGGGCACCATTGTCCTCGCTCTGCAGGTAGCGCAGCAGGTAGGCGTAGGCCGGCTCAGTCAGCCGCACCACATACTTGTGCTGCAGGAAGGCGCCCAGCTTGGTGTTGGCGGCCGCATCCTGTGGCGTCAGGACACCGCGGAGCTGCTCCACCGTGGCCCGCTGCTCGCCGTCCGCCAAGAAGGAGTCGTGGAAGCGACTGTAGAAGGCGTCAGCTGCCGCCTTCAGGCCGCAGCGCACCATGTCCAGGTGGAGGTAGACGAAGAGTGGGTACAGCACGCCACTCACCTCCCGCGCCCAGGGGACCTCCGTCTCTAGGAGGGGGGGGCAACCAGGAGGCAGTCAGCCAGGAGTCATAGCTACTGACTCACTACACACACACACACACACACACACATCAGGTCCACCCACTGGTGACATTGCAGGTGGCAGCATCAGAACTTTTTCTAAAACCAGCAGCCTATGTTAGAGCAGAACCTCTGGGGGTGAGTGGATGAAGCTTTAAGAAGGGGATTTCTAAATGGTTTTACTACCAAGTATTTCTACATGGTTTGACATTTGAAACCATTACAGAGCGTTATTATAGTTTACTACATCTCACTGAGTTTGTGTTCGCCAATTATATGCTTACAGAGTGCCACCTCCAGCAACACGATTGGTCAATATTAGTCGAACATGATTAGTCTGATAAATGATGTAATCAAGTGGGTCCACTGCCCCACAGAGGGTCCTCTATAGTTTAGACGGGAGTGTGTGTGTGTGTGTGTGTGTGTGTGTGTGTGTGTGTGTGTGTGTGTGTGTGTGTGTGTGTGTGTGTACCTGTGAGAAAGGTGCGTAGCTTGGAGAACTGGGTCTCATACTGCTGGGGGTCCGACTGGCACGGGGCAGCAGACACAACGTTGGCACACCCAGATTCTGTCTGCACTGCTCAGCGGGCAGGTGAGAGAGAGCGAGAGAGAGAAACAGGGCAAGAGAGACATAGAGACACAGCAAGAGAGACAAACAGTCAGACAAAGAAAGAGCGAGAGATGGAGACAGAGTTATTTCGGAGCATATTCCAAACAATGGTGATATTAACCCTGGCTGGTGTCTACAGTCAGCGGTACCGAGCATACAGGCAACTACTACCCGGCTCGCACAAACACCCGGTGGGGACCATGCAGCCTCCTTACCGGTAAGGTTGGCCGCCATCTCTTCAGGGGTCTGGAATAGTTTGGCCCCCCTCAGGGGACTTTCTGCATCCACATACTGTCTCCTCTTGAGGTACTGGGCCACTGCATACTGGATCTGCTCAGTGCGTACCCGCTTCATGACCTGTAGAAGCAAAGCCAGCTCTGACATGTGATGCGCAGACAAGTCTCACAAGCAGCCCGTCACACGTCCCAACCACAGAACCGTTTAGTGGTGGTTGGTAGATCATACAGATGGTTGGTAGATCATACAGTAGCCTACATATCATTCATTGAAGACTAAAGGATCCCTGAGCAGTTACTGATGGCTTTCTAATGAGCCACATAAACCTCACACACTGGAGACAAACGGACATGTTTAGGTCAGATGAAAGTCTCAACCCCCATGTTATCTTGTCAGAAAGCAGCAGTCAGGAGGGATGCTGGGGGGCTCGACTAGCTGCTAGCTGCTAACTGCTAGCAGTGGACGGGCCTGGACGCTGCAAACTTTTAGCGGGATTAGCATCCGAACCCCGCTGCGCTGCGGAACAAAACGCTGACTTACTGCATGTCGTGGCCTTCTTCGTGGTGGAAGGTTAGCCGACTACATGCGAGACGATCTGGCTCTTTGCAACCTGGTGATTAAACTACTCCGCTGCGCGTCGTAGCGACCCCGTCTACGCTGCGGCCCCCCATGTTCAGCCTCCACCAAGTAGCTCAGCGCTAGCGCCTCATCTTCCTGGTCGCTTCGCGCTCCATTACCTTGGTCTGGATCACTGCCTGACTTCTACTGAGTGGTTGACGATTATTTATCTTATTTAATTAAATTCTTATTCAATTGTGTGCTTTGTTACGTATTTCACACAGTGAAATTGTTTATGTTTGTTTTTTTGGCGGGTTAGGGTTACTACTATTCATATCTGCTAAATATCATAATACATACATTTAATCTGATCTGATTAAACAGGTGTGCTTTTCACTAACATATATATGATATTAATATTAACATAACATAATATTTTTGGGGCAAATTGTGTTCACTATTAAATTATTAAAGAGCGGTTGTTAACTAATTCAAACGATTAGAAAAAAACACTTCAATAAAACATGGGCGGGGCTTCCCGCTGACTCTGATGACGTCAGTATCAAGCGACGTCAGGCCGCAGGTTCTAACGCGCGGTGTTTGGATATTTCCACTCAGGGGAGACGGTGCTATTTTCTGTTATCTCCTGTTGTATTTAATGTAAACCAACTGTCACCGGACCCTGCCAGTATGTTTACCCCCCGTGCAACGCCCAGTTCGGGCCGCCGGCAGCCCTCCAGAGTGACCGGTAGGAAGAGTCTGGCCGGGACACCGGCCGGGCTCCTCTTCTCCCCGCGCAGGACGTCCCTTGCTGCCAGGTGTGTGGACATGATTCCGGTGAAAAACGTTTGAAAGTAGAGCACAAGTTGTCACATGTAACCACACGTTCATGCCTTTGTTAATAGATTTGCATGTAAATTTGAAACTGCCTCAACCAGGTCAACCCCTACACGCGCCCAGGGCCATGCAGCCGCTGAGTCGGTCAACTATGACGTGCAGACCTTCGGATCTTCACTGCCTGTCAAAGTGATGGAGGCTCTGACCATGGCAGAGGGTAGGATTCATGTATCTATCGGTATTGAGAGGTCTTTCGGCTTATTTTGAGTAGGACATAATGGATGCTCTCTATCCTTGCTGCCCCCTCAGCCGATGACAACATCTCTGTGAAGGTGGACCAGAGTGGCTGGGCCTGGATGGTGTGTGGGGAGCTGCTGATCGTCTGGAAGATCTCCCAGACGGTGGTAGCCAAGGTGAGCTCCTTCAGGCTCTGTGATGCTGCTCTGTTCAGATGCTGGTGATTTTCAAACATGTGTGTTGCAACAGGGGAACCTGTTATACAATCATTAAAAAGGTGAATTTTCACAACAAACATGGAAACATGTGTTCTACCTAGTTATCGCACCTTTCTACCCATCAGGAGAATGCATTTTACTTTACTGCACCCCATGTTTGGTCAAAATGTCAGCACAGAAGGCTCTCTGTTGTAACCCCACACTGTCCACAGCTGTGTGTGTGTAAGGAGCTGCAGCTGGCCCCCAGCGAGTACGGCTACACGGCCGACCTGGTGGCCATCAACAGCCCCGGGCCCCTGGAGACCGCCGCCGTCCAGTCCATCTCCATCCTGGCAGTGGCACCAGAGGGCCGGGCCCGCTGCTGGGCCAGCCTGGCCCACGAGGGGAACCACACAGAGGCAGAACTCGACCTGGGAGATCTCTGCAACTTTGTGGTCGCCGTGAAGGTAAGGTTCCCTGTTTAGAACCTCAGAGAACATGTTTTGGTTCCCTGTTAAGAACCTCAGAGAACATGTTTTGGTTCCCCATTTAGAACCCCAGAGAACATGTTTTGGATCCCTGTTTAGAACTTTAAATAACATGTTTTGGGTCCCTGTTTAGAACTTTAAATAACATGTTTTGGATCCCTGTTTAGAACTTTAAATAACATGTTTTGGTTCCCCACGTTTAGAACCTGAAAGAACATGATATGGTTCCCCATTTTGAATCTTGGAGAACTTGTTATGGTTCCCTTTTAGAACCTGAGAGTATGTTTTGGTTTCCCATGTTTAGAACTTTATAGAATATGTTATGGTTCCCCACGTTTCAAGCCTTTATGCAACACGCACACGGTTCAGTGTTGTGTTTCTGCAGTCATTTGATGGATGAAGATTGTTTCTGATGCCGATGAGCAGGTAGGGGTCGACCTCTCACTCTTGGAAGCCTACAGGTAGACAGCAGGCCTTGGACATCAAACCCAGACCCTCGGGGCGGGGTTCTCTAACCACCCCATGTGTCCCGCAGGGTGGGAGCTTCGTGGTGTCCTCCTGCGGGAACCACCTGCTCAGGGTGGGCACGGAGCCGTCGGGCCGGCTGGGGGCCCGCGGCCTGCAGCAGGGCCAGGGCGTCCTCTCTGGCATCGGCCGCCGCGTCTCCAGCCTGTTTGGGATGCTCGCCCCGCCCACTAATGACACGGTGAGTGGCACGGGGCATGGTATTGGTTGACTGGTTGCTAAGGGGTGACTGGACTGTAGCGGTGTGGCCTGGTTCCCACAACGGGAAAGACAGACCTAACAAGTCAACCTGCTTAAAGCTCTCTCGCTCTCTCTCTCTCTCTCTCTCTCTCTCTCGCTCTCACTCTCGCTCTCGCTCTCTCTCTCTCTCTCTCTCTGTGCGTAGCTCCACAGCGTGGTGTGGGCGTGCGAGGCCGGCTGCCTGTACTCTCTCACCAGCTCCAGTGTGTGCAGGTGGGAGGTGGGGGAGAGCTCCGAGCAGCAGACCCTCAGCTGGGACGCCCGCCGCGCCCTAGACGAGATCATTGCTGACGCCATCTGGGTGAGGGCTACTATTTATGTTCATATTCACTTATTTAGATCACTTACTTATCTAGATATCGCTTTTTGCCATATTATTCTTCTTCACACCAAATTTCTGCAATTAGTGGAGGATAAACGACTGAACCTTGAGATTTCATTCAAACTCTATTACAAAGGTCTACTTCCGTATAGCTATAAACTTTATACTTTTTGAGATATTTGCGATTAAACATGCAACTAAACTCCCATAGAGATAACATTGAGCCTAACTTTGCATTGTTACGTTTGACTCCGCTAATTGCTTTCCGGTTGTCAACTGGACAGCATAGCTGGGTGGAGCATGTGTTCCACAACCAGAGGGTTGGCGGTTTGATCCCCACCTCAACTAATTTTATCTCAATGATTACGGGCATTCCGATGCACGTAATTGCAAGTAATTCCTTGCGTGTAATTACATTTTCTAGTTAAGAGTGTATTCATGTTAATATGAATTAACATTATCATTTTTGTCATCATGACATTATCATGTCATTTATAACATCACTATTATTTATTATCTACTAAGGCTGGGCAATTTGGCCTAGAAATATAGATTTTTTTCAAGCTAATGAACGTTTTAATTGCAGATCCTGGCCCAGTTTATACA
The DNA here is from genome assembly GCA_900302335.1 of Phycis phycis. Taxonomy (NCBI): domain Eukaryota; kingdom Metazoa; phylum Chordata; class Actinopteri; order Gadiformes; family Phycidae; genus Phycis; species Phycis phycis. The sequence continues at coordinate 5,153 of OMKQ01069095.1, read as the reverse complement.
CACTATAATATTTGTACACACACACTGACCTCATGTTGACTTGTTGTCCAATCAGGGATCAGAAAGCAACTACGAGGAAATGAAGGAAGGAGTGAAGGTGTCATACCTGGACATGAAGCTCAGCCAGTGAGACCACCTCTCCTGTCTGTCTGCTTGTCCGTCTGTTTACCTGCCTGTCTGTCTGCTTGTCTGTCTGTGTATTCTTTTTATATTATTACCACAGTGTGTCATTATAATACCTAAGCAATATAAATCGATAACACGATCATGAGACTAATTGCATCACGTTAACTTGTTAGATAAGATAAGAAAACCCTTTATTTTTCCCACAAACAGGGACATTTATAGTTACAGCAGTTTAGATGCAAGAATATAGAAACTGTTTAAATACAGAATAAGATAAAGAGATAAAAAGAAAAACAAGGAGGTATATTTTAAAATGATCAAGACGCGCATGAAGCGGTCCTCTCTTACGTGATCCAACATCTGAGTGAGACGGTTACCCTCTGAGCTGACCGGCTCCAACATGAAGCCAGGCGGATTGAAGATGTGTTCTGGGTCTTGTGGGTCCCTGACCACACCCTCTGCCCTTCCTGTCCCTCTACCAGGTCAGGCCTGGTGGTGCTGGCTGCAGCCTGGCACTCCCTGGACACCCCCTGCATCGCCTACTTCTGTCTGGTGACCCTGCAGGACCTCGGGGCCACTCTGTCAGACCACATCACCGTGGAGGTCACCAAACACACGGCTCCTTTTCAGGTCCCAGCTCTTCCTCCACCCTTTTTTTTTACACACATATATATATAAATATATGAGTTACATTCAGAATCTAGATGTTAAGTAAGATGCCTGCCCTACCTGCTCCTTCATTCACTCTGCGTCTAAACAGATGAAGGACTAAATGGTCATTTCGACAGATGACGAGATGTTCATATATTTGCCTGTAATTCCCCTCCCAGACTGAAGAGGCGCTGCAGACCACACGGCTAGTGGTGCCCAACCCCGGCTCCACGGCCTTCCTGTACACTCAGGAGCTGGTGTTCGCCTGCTCCACGGGTACGGGCCGCGGGGGACCCCCCGACCAGAGGATATCCTTCAGTGCACCAGGTGAGAGGTCAAACAACCATACACCCCCTTCCCTTCCCTTGGATGTCAAGGACTTTAATCCAGAATGGATTTATAATCTAACAATGTCCTTCTCAGATCATAATAATGTTAATGTAAGAGTTAATCATAACAGCCCACCTCTACCTCCAGAAAATAATTTGATTTGATTGATATTTAAAATGTCGACCAATGAGGATAGTAATAATAGTAATCATAGCAACAAGTTCATGTTCATGGGTAATGGTCAACTCTCTCCTCAACACCACATGCTGTGCGCTCGGCAGGCGACGGCGTGCGTGGAGGCGGTTGCTGTGGCGACCTACCCATCTTCTTCTCCCAGAACAGCGGGCTGGTGGCGGTGGTGGCACGCCAGACCGCGTCCATCCTGCCGGAGACCATGGAGGACTCGCTGTGCTCCTCGCTGGTGGCCGGGCCCGAGGTCTGGCTTATCACTCGCCTCCGTCTTTATGTATTCAGAAGGATTCAACCTCATGCTTTAACGACATGGTGGCGGGTTTAGCTGTAATTTTCCACTTTTTATTTTAGTTTTGGTTTGCAGTTTGGTTTGAAGTTTCCACACAGCTTTAGATCCTTTTATTTGGAAGGTTTTGCTCATGTTTTGTATCTTTCATTTTGAAAGTACGTCATGTTTCTCCGCTTTTATTTTGATGGTAGCACTTGTGTTTTTTTCTGCTTTTATTGTGAAGGTGTCGATGATGGAGACCCCTGCCAGGGTGGAGACCGTAGCCCATGAGGATAAGACCAAGATGCTCAAAGCTGCCTTTCTGCAGTTCTGCCGGTACGTTTTCAGACAGAGACAGCGTTTACAGACGGATCGTTTACAGACTAACGTTTTGTCCTGATTCCTATTCACACTCTGCATGTCTGCTCCAAGTGGCTGCTATTTACCAACGCAGACGGTGGATTCAAGTAATGAAGTGTGAGGGATGATATGAAGCAACATAAAAGACTCTGTACTGTGGATGCCATGATCCTTAACGATGAACACCACGTACCTTCACTAAGCAGTCTCTACGGTGGAGCTCATTGGTGGGGTTGTAACCACTTGGCCCCACCCCCTCCCAGGAACGACCTGATTGGCTCTCAGGCGATGGTGGATGAGCTGTTCCCCGCCGAGGGGGGAGGCGAGGGGGAGGAGGGGGCGGAGCTAGACGAGATTGTGACCCGCATCGACCTGGACCTGGTGGATGACTACCCAGCCTCTGACCCGCGCTGGGCCCAGTCCGTTCCAGAAGGTTCCTACAGCGCGCCTCCATTGCTCTGTTTCTGTTGGTCTTCTGATGGTTTCTAGTGGTGTCTAGTCCTTCTATTGGTTTCTTTTGTCAGCTCTTTGTTGAAATTGGCCAGCTGTTTGGTTTATATTGGTTTACATTTGTTTTATAGTGGTGTCTATTCCTTCCATTGCTGTCTATTGGATTGTAATGGTATCTAGTGGTCTGCTCTCTAGTTTCTAATAGTTTAGTATTTTTCTCTGTTGGACTCTATTGGTCTTCTACTGGGTTCTTCTTCTGTTGGCCGTTGTGAGGTAGTTAAAGTTGTGGAGGAGGAGTAGTCCTTTTAACTCCTAGTGTCCTAGCTTTAATTGTCTGTCTGTCTCTCTCCGTCTCTCTCCAGAGAGTGGGGGCTTCCCTCTCACCTCCCTCATCATCCTCCATCAGCTGGAGGACAAGATGAAGGCTCACATCTGCTTCATGGACTTCCTTCTGCAGGTAACACACACATACACACACACACACACACACGCACAGAGAAACACACGCATGTGCACGCACCTCACGTGGACACGAGTAAGTCCCAGGACAGTTGGACCATTGGTGGGACTTGCGTTCTCCAAATCCCACCAGTGAGCACCGTTTTGAATGGCATCTGCTCCTCTGAGCCGGGCTCTGTAACTCAGGGGCTCATGTGATGCCGCGCTCCCTCCACCAGGTGGGGCTGCTGCAGAGGCTGGGCCAAGTGGCTGTGCGCGGAGGCCCCATGGCCACGCGCCTCCTGCTGTGCGAGCACGCAGAGAAGCTGCAGGCGGCCATGGTGCTGAAGACCCAGCACGGCAAGCACGGCGAGCTGGTCAACGCTGGCATCACCGCGGCGCTGCGCAAGAACGGGGCCACCGTGCCTCCCAGCCTCACGCCCGCAGATGTCTTCTTCAGAGAGGTGAGGAGGTGGGAAGCATTGGGGCCTCCAGGGGTTCTCCTTAGAGAGGCAAGGAGGTGGGTCACTGGGTGTTGTCCTCGTTACTCAAGCCGTACAATTATCCTTTGTCCTAAAATAATAATCAATACATATGCTGCATGTGTGTTCTAGTATATTCATGTTGTTGATGTTTTATTATTTAATGTGTGTTATAATATAGCCTCCAGGTGTGTCAGATCTCCCTGGTATTTGAGTGTCTATATGTTGTCTGCACTGTATATAATGTTTATATAATATATATAATGTATGGTCCAGGTGTCTCAGATCTCCCTGGTGTTTGAGTGTCTCCTGGAGGAGGAGGAGAGGCGCCTGAAGGAGAACTCTGTGGACTCAGTGGACTGGGCTGAGACGGTGCTGACCGTCAACAACATCATCAAGGTACACAACATTTAAAGGACAGCGTGCAGCAACAACATCCCAGTAAAGACACAGCAGGGCGGTAAACAGGATGAGATGAAGCAACACATCTGTTTCAGCACCATGGTTATGCTGTGTGTCGTGGTGTGTGTGTGCAGGATATGCTGCAGGCTGCAGGACAGTACAGGGAGACCAAGGCGTCCATGTACAGAGTGTCCGACGTGGACTCGGAACCAGAGTACATCCCCTGGACTGGTAACTTCCCCCCCCACTGTGCTTCACTAACACTGGGCACTGAACCCTCAAACCTGACCCTAGTGTTCATGGGCCCAGGGCGCACCGCCCCATGAAGTTTTGGACATCACACATGGTAGCAGAGTTAAAATACCTTCTGATCCTCTCTGTTTTGTCTTCTACCCTCCTCTGTCCTGTCTCTCTCCCCCCCCCCCCCCCCCCCCCCAGCGTCGGGTGGTGTGGGTGGGGTGCGTGAGGTCATCACTCGGCAACATGAGGTGCTCCTGCGCACAGTGTACCCCCACGCTGACTCTGAGCTGCGTGGGGCTCTGTGTGAGCAGCTGGTGGGCCTGCTGGACCTCTACCTGGGAGGCTACGTGGCCCAGCTGGCCTCGCTGCAGCAGAGGACCCGAGGGAGGCCTGCGCCAGCCCAGCAGGAGCGCTACAACGCCCTGGAGCTGGAGTACAGCCAGCGCCGCTCCGAGCTCCTCGCCCCGCTGCGTGAGTCCGGCTGGTTCTGGAGATCTGGTGCTGAAGTGTTGGTTCTAAACCATTGATTCTAGAGTGTTGTTTCCGGTGCATCTTTTCTAAAGGATTGGTTCTGATGGGTTGGTGCTAAAGGGTTGGTTCTGCTGTGTTCTAGTGGAGCTGGGTCAGTACCAGTGGGTGGCTGCTCTGTCTGAGAAGTTCTGTGACTTCGACATGCTGGTCCAGATGTGCGAGCAGACAGACAACCAGAGCCGCCTGCAACACTACATGACCAAGTTCTCGGACCAGGTGAACACACCTGCACTGTGTTTGCGTTACACACACACACACACACACACACACACACAGACGGACTTGTGAGCGTTGAGGACGTTCTACAGCACAGGAAATACAGCTACACACAACATGATGCTGCCCACTGTAAGAGCAAGCATGTGAAATTGTGTGTGTGTGTGTGTGCAGAACTTTGCAGATTTTGTGTTCCGCTGGTACATGGAGAAAGGGAAGAGGGGCAAGTTGCTGTCCCAGCCCAGCGCCCACCACCCCCAGCTTGCCAGCTTCCTGCAGGCCCACCAGCACCTCAGCTGGCTGCACCACATCCACGTCCATGACTACCAGAGTGTAGGACACGCACACACGCACGCACGCACGCACGCGCGCACGCACACACGCACGCACGCACGCACGCACGCACGCACGCACGCACACACACACACACACACACACACACACACACACACACACACACAGTTTGC
>OMKQ01069093.1:0-10612 GCA_900302335.1 Phycis phycis | reverse complement strand
CTGGATGAAGTGGCGCGCCAGGTCTCTGGCCGCTCTGCCGTGGGTGACCGCCGACAGGTCTCTCCAGGGCATGCGGGGCACCTGGGTCCGATCGATGTTATCTGGTGGAGGGAAAGGAAGCAGAGGCCGCGCCGTCGCTTATTCCCGTGTTTCCGTAAGAGAGAGAGAGAGAGAGCCGGGAACGTCGGCAGCGACGGGAGGTCACGCGGGGCGCACCTTCGAAGGGCCGGTCCAGCTGCACCCAGTCCTTGCGGATGAAGTTGCTGTAGTCCTTGCCCAGCCAGAACTTGGTGTTGGCGGTCAGGTCCTCTGGGTCCTGGTCCTCCGGGGGAGCGGGCTCCGCCGGCGCCAGACCGTCGGTGGCTCCGTTCTCCTGGAAATAAGGAACACAGGAGATATGCGGAAAAGGAAAAACACGGCGGTCTCATTGGTCGGGCCGAGGAGCGGCCTGAGCCAGCGGGTCCGAGGCTATTATCGGTGGCCCGGTTTCTGTGAAGAACAATGTCCCTTCACAGAAAGCGGCAGTGTGGTTGAAAATGCTCTTCCTGACTGCCAGAACGTCAGAACCACCATCTGACATCGCTGGTGAAGACTAATCTACAGAGGTGGCACCTACACTACGTTCTCCCCTCCACACTGCCGGGACCTCTAGGACTCCCCTTCATGCTATGCATTATATCGGTTACCCACTCGTATCAAGTTGTGCAGTTGTCACATGAAGTATGGAAGTCAGACAAGTTAAATTTGAGTTGCTTGGTATTAAATTGCCTGCTGTGATTGACAAAGTTATGAGGAGTGACAAACGGGTGGATTGGCTAATGTAGTGTTGTATTCATCGGCCTGGCAGTATGCCTCAAACTTAGAGATTTCCTCTGTACATGGAAAGAGGTTGTTTTGACCTAATTTTAACACCTTGCTATGCAACTAAATGATCTTCACCTCTCCCCAGAATTTTGTCTTCGCGAAATCTAACGAGATGACAGCAAACACTTCATTTCAGCATTAAAGATCATCTGGATGAACACGCTAGTGCATAATTGGATGACACTCAAACCAAGTGTGTTTCCCCCCCTTGATGTTTCTGCAGCTCTCATTTGAGTGTATTTCATGATGAGAGTAGGATAGTGAAGTGGCCATGGTGTTCAGCTCCCAGCCGAAAGCTACTGTGTTCGATACCCCCATGTCCACAGCCTACTTGTAGGCACCCTAGAACAAGACGCCCAACAGCCCACCTACTCCCTAATGACCTATGATCTATGTGAAATCACTGCAAGTTGTTTTGGATAAAAGTCAACTCCAAAGAGGCTTGCTGTCCTCCTACCTGGGACCCATGGTTGGGCTTCTCCGTGGAGCCCAGGTCTGTCAGGCGGTACTGGCAGTCATCCCACCGACCGAACGCTATGTCCAGACCCCCCACGAAGGCCACAGACTGGTCGATGGCCACCATCTTCTCGTGGTGGGCCCACAGGAAGACCACCGAGGACACGTGGTCCGGGTGACGCATTACCTGATGAAGATGATGACGAAGACAGGTAAGATAATAGATAGCACTGCTGGAACAAATGGGGCCATTACACTGATGAGATGGTCAACAGAAAATGTTATAACTATTATGATTAAATAAAAATTACACAAGTGAATTAATCACTTTGGGCGAATGACAGGTAGTGAGGCTGAGTTCAATCAAATTCAATGGTGTAACCCTTTTCTTAGCAGCTGGTGAAAACACATTTGAGAACGTAGTAATGCAGCTTTAAAATAATCTCTTTAAAAGTTATCTCCAGGATGGATTTACTCCCTGGAAGAGCAGGAAAGGAAACTTTTTGAGCATTGACATTGTGCAGACCTTGATGTTCGGGTGCATATCCATCAGAGTCCTCTTGCTGTGCTCACTGTTGATGCCCAGCGCCATCTCCACCTCTTTATAGAGGAGGATGCACACCTTGACACCTTGTTCCTGCACAGAAACAACCAGGACCACAAGAAGAATGAGCCACGAACGTACAGTACACATGTCTGAAACCAAAGGGAGAACATTGGAGTAGAAGAGACTCTGTACTGCTTTGCGTTTGAGAATCATATCCAGACGCCAGTAAGTGTCCGTGGCAGGCCTCTTCAGGAACAATTCTGGGCTGAGCCTGAGCGAGAGAGAGAGAGAGAGAGAGAGAGAGAGAGAGAGCGAAAGAAATTAATCTCGACACAACAGCAAAATGAAGAAAGAGTTTGGTTCGTGCGTTTGGTTGGACGCTCACCACCAGTCAGTGATGAAGATCTCTTCCTTGGCTTGTTCCAGCGCGTCGGCCAGGTCCGCGAAGTACCCACAGCCGTTCACATACCTGACAAAAGAACAGCAACAACAACGCGTGTTACAAAGCAGGGGGAAGGTGAACGTTGCAAAGCACGCCGATCTCCGCGCCGCCGCCACCCGCCCCGTCGCGCTGCGCGTCTGGTCACCATTTAGTGAGCGTGTTCTCCCGCGGCATGGCGAAGCCCTCGTAGCGCTGCCATTTGAGGAAGTCGGAGGCCACCGTGATGCGCTCGATTTCATGGCTCCACCAGTGGGCCTGTCGGTAGTTGCTGCACTTGATCACCAGGTTGCTACAGGGAAGAGGAGGGACTTCAGAGGCAAGTCGTACAAATCACTCTATTGAAATGAACGAGAGGAAAGGGCAGCATACGCTACGGGACGTGAAATGTAACGCGATAAAATGGAATTTGTCAGATTGGTCAGATTAGATTTGTTTACGCATAACATAACATGGAAAGATTATTCGGGAGAAAAAAACTGCAAACATGTTCTTGGCTCTCTCAAAGTGTGATAGGATCCCCAAGGCCATGACAAAATTCCTCACCCAAAAAAACCACAAAAACCTCGACCTACCGTGTGAAGTTTTCAAAGCACACGCCGTGTTTCGTGTCGGTGTAGGCGCGGCCCACTTTGACCTTGAACTCGGGGTCGAAGAGGAGGACGAAGGAGATGACCCCGTGGTCCCGGTTCATGTACAGCAGGAAGGAGTCCTTGACCACCAGCCAGCGCTTTGACCAGCGGAAGCAGAACTGGTGGTGGCCGGTGCAGTTCAGGCCCTGGATGCGATGACCGCCCGACCTCTTGAAGATCGGCCCCTCCCTGACACAGAATACACGTCCCCTGTGACTCCGCACACCAACACACACACGCTCGCTCCGCTGTTGGCTTGTTAGTATTCAGTATTTGTGCCGCTGTGCTTACAGGCCTTTGGGTCCAAGCTCAGTGATGAACGAGAGAGAGCTGATATCAAGGAACTCCACCTGTAACAAATCAATAACAAAATATATATCTACATATTGTATGTGTGTGTTGGATGTGTGTGTGTGTGTCTGTTTCCTGCGTGTGTCCTCACCATGCTGGGATCATTCTTGCAGAAGGCATTGTCCAGCAGTCCATTCAAGTATTCTTCCAGATATTTCTGCAGAGTTACAATCAGGAAGTTTAGCGACTGAATATTAAAAACATGTAATTTTCCAGGAACAAAGATGACTCTGTAGCTCATAAGAAAATAACCATATCTGTCACATTCTGAAGTATTTATACATTGTGCATGTGACAAAGATGGAACATTTTGAGAGTGATGACCCGGTACTGATGAGATTACTCATTATAGCCGGGATAAAGGGCTACTGCCAGTGGCCAGACTTGATCAGCTCGAACCACTTCTCTTGAGAACTTTAGGTGCTTGAGCTCTGTCATGTGTAGGCCTCAGGCCTCTGCACTGTGCTGGTGTACTACTACTGGTGCATGGGGACTTGGGTCGGGCCGCTGTACCGGCTTGCTGGAGGTTCTCCTCCCCCTGTCGGAGCTGTTGAGGATGGGCATCTCCTCCGACATCGTCCGCAGCTGTTGCCTCTCTTTCGCAAATCTAAAAGGAGTGGTTTGAATATTCAAAGCGGCCACAGGTAAACATCAGAAGAAATCACAACCGGCAGTAGTGTGGATCTGAGCCGCGCCCCTCCTAAACAAATACCACGTTGCCACGCGGTGGGGGCCGGTCAGAGGCTTATTCTAGCCTTCCCCTTTCTCTTTTCGGTCTAAGAGTGGCGCTCCACCCACCTGCCCAGCGGCATGAAGTGCAGCAGCATCTTGTGCTTGTAGAGGTCGCGGTGGAGCTCCTGGAAGCGCCTGTACTTCCTCTTCACCGTCCAGCTGAACGGCCCGTGGGTCAGCCGCACCGTGTACAGCGTGCACACGCTCACCTGGCAGGAACAACAGGGGAGGGGGACTCGTGTTAGCTCGTTGGCGTGCTTGTTAGCGTACTCGTTAGCCTGCTCGCACGACGGCGGCAGACCAGCAGCAGAGAAAGACGGAAGTCTGATTTCAATGTTCAAGGAGAGCGTACAGAACGATGAAGGCCTGATGTTGTACTGTACATAGCTGGGATAGTTCACGGTAGACATACATTTTTTTCCCCTCTTTGACTAAGTAAACAATCCGTGAAACACGGATGGCGCCATTTGGACGACGATTTCCTGAGTGTTTCCTGAGATGGTGGCTCCGCGGTTTGTCGTCTTCACTTGGTCGTTATCATGAACGAGAAGAATGCTGTCGCCTCAGCAATGGTGACACTTCAAACACTGCAACCGCTCATTCAACTATCAGACTCAACTCCACTTTACTTATCTCTTTATCGCGGAGATACATACCTTAAAGAATGGAAAGTAACTGCATTCATATCACACTTTTCTAACCTGTGGCCACTCAGAACGCTTGACAATAAGGGCCTCATTCAACCATTCTTCATCCACTCATCCATCCACCGAATGCGGTGTCAACCATTCAAGGAAGCAGGTCGGGAGGAGTCGGGGTTAGGTTTGTCTTGGAGGGTTGAACCGGCAACCTTCCCTTTCCCAGACCGCCTGTTCTGCCTCCTGAGCAACTGCCGCCCCTCAAAGCTTGAAAGATGAAATGCGGCAACCGAAAGGCCTACCTTTGACCGTGTTGTGTATCTCTCTGTGCTCTCCACCCGGCAGGTGATGGGGGCTCCCGTCAGTAACAAAGGCACCCCGATCTCCTTCACGTCCACCAGATGGTGCACCACCAGGAACGGACGGCCCTCTGGGAGTTTGAATGAAAAGGAAAGGAATTTCTCAACTCCTCCTCACGCAGCCAGTTTTATGTGATTCGCTTTAAGCCGGGAACACTGAAATAAATTGCAGCCAGCCTCCAAGGACGGCCACGATGATAGGGCAGGCATGCCGGAGAATATGGCGAAATAGGACATGTCACACTGAACAGTCAGAACACATTATCATCTAGCATGAAGGAGTTTAGTTTTAACATGTAGCCTCCCTATCGAGCCTGTGAGCAGACTCTATTCCAGGCGTAAATCAAACGTCACGTGAAAAAAAATTTGGACCGATCTTGAATGTGATCCTGTAGGATCAGGATCTGTAGGCTGGTTAACGACAGCAGCTAAGCATGCTTGTCCAATCTGTGGAAAGCAGCCATTAAACCTGCGATAGTCTTTGTACAGTGGATGAGCATTGTAAAAGTCTTAATTTATGAGTATGTATATAAGGGCAGCGGCGTTTCATTCGGACATTGTTCTCCTCCTCACCGCTGTTAGTCATGAGGCCATCCACTTCCTCTTGGCTTAAGTTGTGTTGGTCCTTGGAGAAGCGTCTCATCTCCAGGGTGGGGGCCACGGCGCTGACTGCCATGGGTTCGATCTCGTGCACCTCCGCACTCGCCATCGCCGCAGTCGTCTCGCTGTCAGCCGGTCTGCTTTCAAACCAAACAATGGTGGATGCTTTACATGTCTGTGTGTGTGTGTGCCATCATGGATTGAATGGAGCTGCTTTCAATCAGTCTTACAACCATCGTGTTTGAGTATTTCGTCATACAGGCTAACATTACATGTGGATTCATTTTGGGGGATGTTACAGTTGGTTTCGTTTTAGCTAATAAGTGATATTAACCTTGGTTCACTTCATTTTCAAATTCTTTATATTCCCAATCCCCTTTTTCTGTCTGAATTAACGATGTGTCGATTCGCAGCCGTTTCAAATTACATCCAATGCGCTGCATTGCCTATGCTCTTGCCTGGCATGCTCCATTCACCCATTCATTAGTCATGTTCACTCATGTTTCAAATCCATTCATTTCAGAGGTTGAATTTCAAATGTACAAAATGAGGAGAAGAAAAACAATAAATATTGTGTGGCATTTCCCTCTCTACACCATTATAACACAACCCCATCTACCTTGTAAGCACACTGCACAGTGTCTTGGAAAGCTGTAAAGATGGCCATAATATTTAGGCTATAAACTATCCACCTGGGTGTTAAGTCTGTTAAAACTATGTTTTGACATGTCCCATATATCAAAAAACAATGTATAGTATAGTAGCTCCAATAGTAGGTCATATTGACCAAACTGGCAGTCATGTAAAACATGGGGAGGAGATTAGGATCTGCAGTTCTGAGTCCAGGAAGTTCAGAATATCTAAAACAACATCTATGAGACTAAGTAAAATGTCCCATTCCAGAAAACAAGGTAAAAGTAACTGTCATTATTAATCTACAATGATCTACTGATGACTGGACCTTTAAAGTTGGTGGTACTATGTTGTCATAACACTTTGCTATAGTCTACATACTGCAAAATCTGTTTGAATAGTCAGAAAACACAATCCCAAGTCAAAAGGTTAAGGTTAACACACAAAAACACACCAAATCAACACAAAACAAAGGAACCAACTGCCAATCAATCAGTCGATGTTTCATCAAGATAACAACAAGAATGCTGAGTCAACTCTTTGGGACAGGTTTTACTAAAACCTTACGTAAACCTGCCCCGGTCATCGCGCTGCTATGACTTAGGAATTTCTCGGTTTGCCTCTACAATTGACTACATTGAATCGTGTGTACTCGTTTGGTTAAAGATGTGTGCACGCATTACACCACAATGAGTTAGAAATCGCACCGGAGCTGTCAAAACACACGTGTAAGCCTCAAGGAGACATTTAACAAATCGTGGGAAGCTGGTTTGTGCAGCCCGTGGGATTTCACCCTAACGCTCAACACATGTCATACCAATAAGCAAATCAACTGCCGTAACTTTTACTTTTCAGTGGTCCACTGCTCTCGGCTAGGTTTCCTCGCCTCCACCCTTTTCTACTTTTCATACCACCCCATCGATACATTGTGCTTACTGTTATTATCCAGCCGTATTGTAATTTAAGACTCTGGTTATCCAAACGACGACACCGATCTAATGGAGAAAAAGTAGCACTATCTTGCAATAAACCCGCATTCTGTAAACCTGGCAGACAACCGGGTAAGAACAACAATACACGGAGGGTCCGTGCCTTCGTATGCATACGTACCTCAAAATGTTAAGCGTACACCCACGATTGATCGGAAACCGAAGGCGATAGTCAACCGAACTAACGAGAATAGCAGAAAATGCCAAGCCTAGAACGAGCCGTTCACCACAACATGCTTCACGAACGACGTCGGTGATGCACTTCTCAGGTCCCTCCCAGTGAGGAGTGGACGTCGCCTAGGCACTACGCGAAGGGGAAAGAGGAGAAGATCGGCATCTGTGATAACGTGATAATAACATAGTCTGTATATGCATGGGAATTATTCTAATTCAGCCGTCTGACAAATCAATTGTTCATGAAATCGGGGAACGCAGTGGCCATCTGTTTGCAAGAGCCAGCGCCTGCTCCACGTCACGTACTTTGCGTGACAAACCCTACACTTTGCAGCTCACACTCTACGTAGGAGTAGCTGGCGCAGGCCTAAAGAAACAGGACAAGTTGAAACTGGACTGCATCCGGAGACAGAATACCAATGGGATTGGCATTCCTTCAATTCAATGGAGCTACGTGGAAATCCCTGTGGTAAATCTGGGAAATCGCACATTCTCAAGAAAGCACAAGAAAAATGGACTGCAACTGTCGTGTTTGTTAATGAGCTGTACCAATTTTCATAGCGAGGGCAGGATGAGTCGTAGTTAAATCATAAATCATAAATCGTTTAATCATAGATAGTACAATATATCATATATAATTATATATATATTATATAATTATATATAATTCATAATTTTGTATATATATTTATTTATTTATTTAATAAAGTGGTGGTAAGACTGCTCTCATCGGCTCCTTTTAATAACGATAAGCCTGTCATAAGTGATTAAAGACCATTAAAATAAAACCAGAAAAGTGTAAGGCATATGACATGGAACAGAAGTTTACTCTAAGCTCAATGGGGCCCTCTACTGGACACACAGATGCACAGTTGATGTTAGTTACAAAGGATGAGACTTTCAAATAATACGAATAAGAGATTGCCCTTTTCAACAATAATATGTACAATAATCTATACATCCGTGATGTTAATATCATCATAAAAATAAAAATGCTTTTCCTTCCAAATCCAAATGATTCAACATAAGAAGCAATCAATCAAACAAGTATTATTAGATAATTATTATTACTATATTATTACTACAACAACTACAATGTTAACTTGTAAACATAGTCAAGCATGTTATCAATACTTTCAAACAGCTATGGACGTACTACTGCCAGAGGAGATTTTTACAAGCATATCTGTACACACAATATATATATATATACACAGGACGTTGGAGGTCATCCACAGGTCAGGGTCCTTAAAAGAGTCACTTCAAACATTTTGCCCGTGCATTTTATTTTTAATGGTCAACGCTTCAGCATACCAACAGAGTTGCTTCAGCCTTCTGTCCCAGCGGCTTTAGTTAGGCCTATTCCTGTCTGCGAGATGTTAACTGTTTCTCTCGCTCACTCATTCAGGTTCAATCTGCAACCTCTTTCTGGAGCTGCTTTGCATTCGGTCATGCGCAAAATGTTACAGCCAATCGTGTGACAGTGTAAAAACAAATGTCACGTATCTACCAATAGTTGTTAAGTTGGTTTGCAATGTTCACATCATAGATGTAATAGTGTATGACTGAAAAGGAAGGAACAATATTCAAGGTCATTACATTAAATGCTGTTTTATTCAAAGTTTCTACATGCAAAAGTATTAGATTCACTTAAAATAAATTCAGTTTTTTATAAATGTATTGTTTCAAGTTTTTTTTTCAATTTCAAGTATTTGCTAAGTCTAACATTATGGTGCTCAAACTTAACACAATTTACCATGAAACTCAAAAAGGAAACATAACATTTTCGTAAAAAATTATGATCTCATATTGCGGCAACAACATTTCATTTAAAAAAACAAAAAGCTTTGGTACTTCCTCTGGTATTGTGTACTACTTGATTCCGTATTCACTTGCTTGGTGTGTGTTTTTTAAAACCGGGTATCACAGAAGACCATGACCATCAGGGGGACATCTGACACACATCCCAGAATCTCCATCAGAGACATTACAGTGTGTATAATGTGTACTACAATACAATGGAATACATATTTTAGAAAAATAACCCTTGTTTTACCAGCCTCCACAGTCCTCGACCAGTTGGCAGCAGGTGAGTAGGATCCACAGAGAACTGAGAGCGCGCTGTAAGGCTGTGCGTGTTAAATTATAACTCATGACTCTTTTCAAGGCAACCTCGTTTCCACGGTAACACATCTGCCCCCCCCCACCACCACCACCACCACCAGCAGCAGCATGGGGGTTATGTGCCAGGTGTGTTGCCATACGTAACCCCCGATGTGCACACACACCCCTAGAACTGGTTACGAGAGAATACAAACATAAATCAAAACAAAGCTTGGTACACGGACTCGGCTGGGCTTCTGAACGGAAGGCCGGGCGGCCAGGTACCCAGACCAACCTGCCTCTACAGAGGGCACCAGGAGAGGTCACCATTGGCATGGCTTAGAGTGTGCTACGTGTTTTGCCCCGGTCGGCTGTTTAGGTTTCGGCGGGCACAAACTTCTTGGATTGGCCGGGAAACGGGAACTCTGGCACCTGGTTGAAGTGGCCGGTGAAGAAGATGGCCACCGTGCCCAGGCTGAAGAGGAGCAAGGCCACCCAGAAACACACCTTGTCCACCATCTTGCCAATCAGCACCCAGCTCTCCATTTCCTGTTTGGAGAATCAGAGCAGGAGGAGAAGGAATTGAGGAGGAAGCACATCTCTCCTGGACCCGGGAGCGGGGCGGGCGCGGCCGTACTCACCGAGCCGATGTCGTTCTGCTGCCTCTTGCTCTCAGCGATGAAGTTGCACGCGTCCACGCACTGCTTGATCTCCGGCGCGGCTTTGGCCAAGCTTTTGTACAGGTTAGCTGTGCTGCTGACGTCTATCGTGTCCTCTGGAGGGGGAGGGAGACAAACATCAGGTGGACCGACCAAGCACAGCGAGGACCAGAGCAGCAGTACAGCAGCAGCAGGCTGCGATATCATCAGCAACTGTTGCCAAGCTGCCGGCTGAATGCAATTTGTTTACATCGTTTGTTCTAACAGTTACATCATAAAAGGAAACGCTTTTCCCAATGATGTCAGATGGCTATCGTATTTAATAAAATAATGAACTAAAATGTAGAATGTAGAATTTAAATTCTGAAGCGCTGAGATGCCCCCCCCCCCCCCCCCCCCCCCCCACCCTCTCCCGCCCCCCCCCCCCCCCCTCACA
>OMKQ01069078.1:0-10185 GCA_900302335.1 Phycis phycis | reverse complement strand
CAGAGGCGACGACCTGGACGTCTTAAGCACGGGCACGGGGAATTTCCAGCTGACCGGCGACCCGCTTTTCCATTTCAGTGGCATGTTGCTGCTGTCACCACAACGGCGCTACGGTCGCACGCGCGCCAAGGAGCACATCCACGGAAAACCTGCCGACAGCGACGCACGCTTCCATCCCACACCATTAAAAAAAAATTATGTAAAATAAAATAAAAAAAGGAGATAGATAGGGAGAGCGAGAGAGAGAGAGAGAGAGAGAGAGGAAGGGGGGAGGAGAGGAAGAGGAAGAAGAATAAGCACCCTGGTAGGAGGGAGCGCAGGCTACAGACTAGGCTAGTGACATTAGCAGCAGCACTAGCAGCAGCAGCAGCAGTGCTGGGAATCCAATGGGCTGGATCCACCACAGTGACTGTTTCCTCTGCTGCATTTCAGTCGGTAGGAGGGAGGGGAGGGGAGAGAGAACGAGAGAGAGAGAGAGAGGGAGAGGTGAGAAACCCCTCCCTTTCCATCAGCCTCTCTCTCTGTGAGATCGGTGGAAGCTCAGAAACGGCGCCATCTTGTTGGAGAAGCAGGACCTACAACACTTGTGTTGGGATGAACCGTAACATTCTGCTGACAGCCTTTGTTACGCCAATCTGTGCTGAAGCTGGGATCCGATCTATTGCGTGAAAAAGCAACAGCTTAGCCATCTCTTGCATACTAACATAGTACTCATTACTGGATTTAAAAACATAAAAGGTTGCTGCATATTTGTTTTAATAAGAAAAAGACGATGCTTAATATTACAGAACGGAACAGATTGAACAGACCCCGTTCTGTTTTGATCAGATTTTGGGAAAGTGTTCAGTGTTCGAGTTAATCCACAAAGAACACATCAAAATCCTCCATGACCTGGTATAATACACAGACTGCCCTACACCTTTCCCCTTCTCCCGGTGCCAAAAGGTATGAAATATACATAAACACACAGTGTGCCCTCACCGCCACAACACTTCTCACAAGAATGTTCTCCTCTCGCTGAATTATCACCCACAGCAGTGGCGTGAACTCCATAACCTCCTCACAGTCGGAGCAACACCCTTTCTAAAGAACAATGTCTCATCTGGTGCTCCCTCTGTCCCCATTTCAAACACTGGGAGCCCATAAACACACAAGCTCTCACCCCACCAATCAAAGACTTCCATTAAATGCATGCATAGTAATACCGGCCAACTGCGCTATTCATGCATTTATGCAAGTAAAAAATGCTGTCAAATTATGGTTGATGAAAACAAAGCAGGTTACTCTGCATACCAGCCCAAGATGAGACGCCTTTCTAGCCTTGAAAAGCTTTCAGCTACTTTCGTTTTGAGCTTCACTGTTCAACTAAAAATAAAACAGTAACACCTAAACAATGTTGATTTGGTATCATTAATGAGAATCCCCACCACTAACCAATTTGACAGTAAAGGCTCCATGTTGTCCCCTCACCATTAATTACAGTTTCAAATACAAACGTCAAACGGCTGAGAATTCTAACAGCAAATACAAAACCAACATTGTGCAGATAAATGGCCTTGTATTATGGCAAAATATTTGCCTGGTCTGCACTACACATCATGTGGTGTACTTTTGCCTCAGGTGACCAAAAAAAAAAAAAAAAAAAAGACAAAAACGAGATTTGCGTGTGAAATACTGTTTGCAATCAACGTTCGTATAATGAATGAAATCATCCCTACTAGGAGGCTAACGAGGGTATTCATTGCAATAATATTCGGAACAATCATTAGTGGTGGACCTAATTAAATATGCAAATGAAACCCCCACGCGTGCAAGTAGGTTCACCTTTATTACCTACATATTAATCGAGAATGTAATTTCAGCCAGATGCTTATGGTCTGGCACACACGGTCGCATTATGATGATGATTACTGTGGTTACACACTTACTGCTGCTCTCTACATACTGCCCTCTACGAAAGCAGCATTCAGGTTTGTGTTGATAGAAGTACTTCGAATATATATATATATATATAAAAAGACATCTACAATGGATTTCATTCGCGGATCACAGAAAAGCAATTTGTGCCGCTGTTCATCACTCTGTGAAGGGCTTCAAGGCGATTCCCAATACTAATGGAAAGCATTCAAGACAGCTCCCACTGCTGCAAGTAACAAGCCTATGAAACATCTACTTACAGGGATCTGTCGACCATTACACTGTTTTCAACAGCCGAGTTCACAATACAACCATGGAATAAATAAACATGGCCTACATTAGCATATCAAATTCAGCATCTGCCAATAGCTTCCCTGTTAGCGCATCCCTCCTCATTGCGCCGTTAACCTATTCTCTAGTACATCTTCCTTCAAGAAGCTTCATTCATGGAGATGCACGTTAATGAAAACGTGAAAACTGACTTAAAAGACTAAGAGACATGATCGGACGTTGCACAAACAGTGCAATACAGTCAAACACTGGAGAGTGGAAAAGCATCCCTCTCAATGTGTTACTTCCTTTCAATAACGTAAAGCCAGGTAATTAAATCTAGCCAACGAGCGTCAGTGTACACCAGCGTATTCTAGAGGCAGCTCTAAAGCCATCTGTTTCGGAGTCAAAAATCAGCTGAAATTGGGTCAAGAGGCCGGACAGAGACGCCAAGCACACTCGCAAAATCTACAACTCAGTAAGTTGAAATTGACCATGCGTTATTGGACAGAACCGGTCGAATCCCAGACCTTAACGCCATTAGAGATCATGTGGTGGGACCTCCAACAGAGCAGCACACAAAACACAGCACATAAGCCTTCAAGCTTCAAGGAACACACGTAGTGCTTCAAGTAGTAGACCAGAACTGCTCCATGCTCACTTGACGCTTTGGATAAAAGTGTCTGCTACATTACGAAGCGTAAATGATGTGAGGTAAACACATTTATTTCAGTTAGAAAAGGTGGCTCTACAAGCTGCCGTTTGCCACCATTACACATATTAAACATGTTTTTGTCTAATTTCGTGTCCTGAGCAATACAACTGATTTGAAATAACCTGTACTATTAATCCCCCAAACTTTGATAGAGCGTTAGGCAATCACCAACCCAAAGGTATTCATGGTTTATGCTTTAATGTATTTATTATCTGTATTCATTTATGCTTACAAAATGTGCATTATATCTGGATTATTACCACTATTAGTTTCGTCATCACCAAAAGAATAACGGCTCAAATGACATCAGCGAAACATGTACATGGGCCAGAGTGATGTAAATTGTCTGTTACCTGTCATGCATTGCAATAGGCATCGTCTCCCCTCTGTGTCCAGGGTTCTCCATACCCTCTCCAAGACCACGCCTGAAACATAAAGGCACAAAACACACTTCCACTTCTGATCGACACAGCATTTCACACAAAGACAAATAGAACTGAATACCGATAGAACAACATCAACAGTTGAATGTTGATAAAAACAGCAGTAATGATTAGCATCAATGAATCGGATCAATACTAAAAAAAGAATGAACTGTCTTTGTAGTGTCACTGCCTATTGGATTAATTGGACATTTTGGATATGTTTATATTGTTAAATATACCACAAAGCAATAAACCTAGATTAATCATTTTATTGAGAATACATTTTGTCAACAACCAATATTTCCTAAATGTGCCCAATTTCTAATTAAATGGCACAGGTAGTGTTTTGCAAAATAATTCCTTACCGTTGCAGTTTTTTCCATTGATATACGATTATTATACAATTGGAGAAACATGATGCATATTTTTGAGAGACTTTAACACCAATAGTATTTCAAAGGGTCATTTTCGTCTGCCTTTGGCCATCTAAAATGGCTACAGGCAGTTTAGATATTTAATGACAACATCAAAAATCACTACAGTATCATCTTATCCCTCATCTCCATGAAATTGGAATCAAATAGGTCGTTCTAGAGTAACCTGTTGCATTGGGCAACAGAGTACAAATGTATATTTTCACGCCTTGCCTCAGTCCTAACACGACATTTGAAGCGAATTGTACAATTAAAACATGACATCGTTCTACTTTGAAAAGTCCCTCACAGACAAATCTTTGTAAGCAACTCACACGAATCCTCGGTGGCCAACCACAAAAGTTTGAGTTGTGTGCTATTATGCACGCCATTCACTGTATGTGTAATGAAACAACTTGTGGGTGGTGTGTCTACTTCAACACAATCTGCTGATATAGTCGCCAACGAATTCAACAAACTCACCATTGGAACAAATTTCGCAAGTAAAATGTAGAAGGGTAAAAATATCTCAATGATTAATAGTCCACTAGCTTATTTGCTAGCTAACTCGGCTAACAACAAACCAGTCAGCTGGTGACATGATGCCACTAGTGAGCGAAATCATACAAGTGTAATGAGATGTAACGCCGTTAAAGCATGACATTTTGCATATTTGGCCGTGTTGATCACACCGTGGGGCCACCAGTGACATCTGGTCCACTGGGTACAGCTAGCGAAGGGCTCTCTTCTGACATTAGCCAACTTAAATGAACTCTATTAGGACTACTGTGAACACTGTCAACAGCCCATTTCACACAGACACTTCAGTCCATTGGGTTTGTTACCCATTTCCCGAAAGAAATCATCTTTGTGTTTCATTAAAAAGATTATGTCATCGTGAACAAATAGTTAACATGTTAGTTACTAGTCTGGGTGGTCGGGTTGCCATCAATCTGGCGTAAATGATTCGGACTAGCTGGTATCCGTATGCTCACCAAGTTGAAATATGTCGCTATGCCTATTTGAACGCATCGTAAATACAGTGTGGCAACTTTTAAACAATGAAAATCGTACCTTCGACAACAAGATGACCAGCGTCCTTGTTTTCCTCGCAAACCCCAAATCCACTTAGACGCGAGGAAGGTCCACCTCGCATTGTCCAATAGAATGGGGGCTTAATAGAATTGCTGCAGCATCCGTACTTCTTACTGGCTTAGCTGTATGGCAATCTCCTCTCATTGGCTGAAAACTTCCGTTACTAAATAAAGTGTTATAAAAAAGTATTGAGTGCTCTTAAGTACTACTACGTCCATGCCGTGTAAAGCAGGCTACGTTTGAGGAATGCATAATATTATGAATACATTTCAGGGATATTCAAATGAAGTCGTAGAAGTAGCAGAGAAAGTCGTTGCCCTTACCTCTTTTACAGTAAGCTTATATTATATATTTAGAACAAAACATTGTTGTGGGCTGTTGTAAATGGCTAAGTATGTTGATATATAAATAAGTTACTCTTTATGTCACATACGACTTTATGTTGTGAGGGCCTCTCATTGACTTAAAAATGTATTCAATTTTTCTGAAATCAAAATATGTGACATGTAATATACATTATACAGTATATATATATATTTAATAGAAACATGTATAGGTATGATTTAGGTAATTACTCCAACAGGCCAACATACATCCAGAATTATTAGTAGATTGTATAGGATGTATGGCTGGAATCGCCTATTGAGATAGAGTAAGTACTGAGGACTTTTTTTAACTGGACAGTTTCTGAATGCCTCTAATTGTAGTAGCCAACACAGCAGTTACATTTCCAGGTCCAGTTGTTTCACTAAAGGGGGTCGCTCATAGAGAGTGGGCCAAAACCAGGGTGACAAGCACAGGGCCTGGCACTCCCCTGCATTGCGAGACATTCTTACTGCATGGGATTCATCTCACACGAGTGCCACTGACAGTGGCTGCTTAGAGTTGGCCATTTTGGACCCTGGGGTGCTAAGGGACGCCCCATCAACATTCAGAAAGACTAATTTTTGAACTCTTACTCATGGACTCATAGACATGTCTGAGCATGTTTGCGGCCTGATGGGATATTTGCAGTGTCCGACTTCAACCACCAGGAAACCAGGGAGCCGGGCACTGGACTACCTGACACAGGAGCAAAACTAGTCAGGACTGGGTCTCTGAAAGACAGTTAATGTCTGGGAAAAGTTAGTATGACAGAAGCCTGGCCATCAAGGCTGCTGTGGTTTAAATGCATTTGATCATTGGGAAAGTTAAACATGTGATATGCATCCCACCATAGTTAACCTAGTTAACAAGGTTAGTTGATAATGAATTAGGTAGTAGTTATTATGTGTTCATGATGCTTGTGTTCACTTAATGTCACTCATACTCAAAGTATGACAGATAAACTGATGAACTTCTCAATTTATCAACATGCAAATCAAACCACTTCCATCCTGAATTTGTATGTAAACTGGATGTGATTATGTTACATCCTCCAGAGACAATGATCTGAACCGATGATCTGAACCCACATTTCCTGTTGTTCTCCAACTGTCTATCGATAGAGACCAGGCTAGGGAACAACAACATCAAGTCAGTTCTAGGGGCATTATATAATTCAGTCCATTCAAATGTTGGTGGAGGCTTAACAATAGCCTTATGTTAAATAAATGAATGAATAAACCATACCGTAAACCAACCTTAGATTTTGAAGACTCTAAGAATGTAGACTAATCAATAAATTATTAGATAGAAATAATAGAAATGAGATGACATTATTCTAGAAGGCCACAGCAAAACATTGTTTGTGAGCACCTCTGATTGCAATGGTACTGATACAGAACACAGAGCAGTCTATGATGATTATCTACAGATATTAAGTTCCTTGACTACTGCAAGCCCAATGATTTTGTCTGAGTGCACGATGAGAGACAAACAATCTGTTGTGAACTAGGAAACCAGCTGACCACCAGCTTGACTGAAGTGAAACGGGGGGATTGTGTTGTTCGGTCACAATATGCTGGCGGAGAAAACATCAGCTGAGCACCATTGGCTATCTTTAGCTACGTGGCTCCAGTGTTTATCAATCAATCGTTCAGCTGTTTTGTGAACTGACAGCTCACACTCCTCTGCTCCATGCCGCTGCCATTATCACCCTCCACAGCTGCAGTGTTTTGTCTCAACTTTCTGATTACTGTGTCCTCATGGCATCAGCATCGCTGGCTCCCGAAGCAGGTCCGCTGGTTCAGTAGGAGGCTATGGCTGTGTAAATGCATATTACACAATAATACAGTAACAGGCTGAGAAATTAACTGTAGTTTTGTGAGTATGTTTAGACATTGGCACTAACATTATGATGCTTTAGAGAACTGATATCCTATCATGTTTAGTAGAAAAATAATACATAAAAAATTAATGTTTTTGTTTGTCAGGGACAATGATCACTGAAGATATCCAAAATCCAATATTTCCTAATTAGTCTTATTTAGACACAATACAATCCTGGGAGTTACTTTCAGTTTCAAACCATACTTCAATGTTTTTAGAGTTTAAATAGGTAGGCTATATCTGTCAGAGGAATAATGACGAAGTAAATTGTACATATTCCTAATTCCCATTATATATAAACTTTATATCAAAAACTTCCTAAATGAGCCAGAGGTCGGCAGTAATGCAACAACTATCAACATCGTATGAAGCTAGAAGAAGAGTATACCCCGCCCTTTGGACGCCCATCGTAACGGACACCATTTATGTTATTGGATTGTTTTTAGGTGTATCGTCAGTTAGATGGTAGATAAATTAGCTCGTAGGTAGCTATCCCCATGTCTTTATATATATTCCCCGATTTGGCAGGTCTTATTCAATGAAGAAACCGGGTCGCATTTGCGATAAACTCTTTAAGCACTAGGTGTTGGCTAAAGTGACAACATATCCATAGCGTTATGTGTTGACGTTTATGGGGGAGAGGTGCTTCCGCGACGCGTAGCCTTGGTTAAAAGGGCTTTTGGTCGTTTGTATGTAGTATTTGGCGTGCTCATATCAAAGAACCGAGCGCATGAATTCACTTTTTTGCATTAGAAAGTTAGCCTGTTAGCTCACGGCAAAAGCTAATTCCACTTAGCATGGCGTCAGACACAAGTGACACAGATGAGTTCTACGATGCCCCGGAGGACGTCAATTTCTCCCCATCTCCCAAAGTGTAAGAAAACCTCTTTTAATACATGTCTGGTTTCATTAGCTCTGTTTGAGATGACGACGGACTACCCAGCTCCTAACCAATCAGTTACACGTGTAACCGGGCTGTTTATTACCACGTAAAACAGGTTGAAAAAGACGTGATGAAACAGGTTGTAATCTAATTTATACACTGTGTTGTAAGAACTCGTCTGTTTCCTTATTCCACAAGAGTGGGACGTGTTTACCGATAGACAGGTGAGTAGGTGGACAGGTCAGATGTTTTTGTGTAGTGAAAGTCCAATCTGCACCACAGTCACATGTTCTCCCTGTGATCCGTGGACGACACTGCACTTTTGTCAGCTTGGGTCGAAGAATGTGTTTACACCAGTTTACACCAAATGCATTCTGCAGTTTTCCGAACAGAAAATTCAGAGTCAAGTGCATTGCAAATCTCCTTCAGGCCTTCTGTTTGAGATAATCTCTATTGCCATGTTTGGCTACTCCGACATGTTTGGCTACTTCGATGCCCTAGTTGTTTACCTATAATGCATTCACCAGCCTACATTGGGTCTTTTTTATCCATATATGTTTAAACTGTATACATACATGTTTAAACTGTCAAGAGAATATCACTTTAACTGTCGTCATCATTTCAACAACATTGTGTTGAAATGTTGCTTGTTTTTTTCAGATCACCGGCAAAGTTTTTCGTCCCCTTGCCCCAGGTATGTTTGAGAGTAAACATAGGCTAGATTAGTGGTTTCCACTGGCACTGCGTGTACTACACTAGCATCACAAATGTTCCCCTTAGCTTGATTGTAACCAACAATCTCCAGTTGCTACATTTGCAACTGTTATAGACCTTGTGCTGTGAGTTATACCATGCGATAAGATGGGAAGGTTCTAACTACAGATTTCCTCTATGTAGGCACAACATTTCTAATCATTTATTGGTTACAAAAACAAGCTCTGAAACAATTTCTATTACTTGAATGAGTGATTATTCTACAGAAAATTCAATGTGTATTCCATAGTATCACAAAACGTCAGCCTCCCATCATTTTACTTCCATACTGTGAACCATTATTTCTAGTGTGACACGTTCATATCAAGACAGTAGTTGGGTTTTTAACCACTCTTGCAGGAGTCTGTGGTCCCAGCACAGGATGTGACTAGCAGATCAACGCCGGCGGAGACTCAAGATGATTCCCTTCAGGTAGAGAAACTATTCAGAAACACAAGCTCTATGTTATGGAGGACATTTAGTACCACAATTATTATTATATGATGAATTAGATTTTTAACACAATGCGATCGTCTATGTTCAATATTGTATGGTGTCAATAAAAGCACGATTTAGAATTGATTCTTTGAGATGGGGTATAGCGTCATATCATGCCACTTGTCCATTACAATGTTAAAGCAAGGTTTCGCTTATTTTGCATATTTGGTCAATTATATCCACTTACCCAGGGAACTACCAGCAAGTCATGACCTTATGTTTAGTCTGGAACTAAAGCTTTGCCAAGGGATGTCTCTCGTCAAATGTAATTGTTGTGTGTAATTGGATATGACTACAGTAGATGGGCTGGCTTCTAGCTAATGCCAGAACTTTTTGAAGATTCTCAAAGCAGTCTATGTGTCTTAAGGGACGTCGATTTAATAACAGGATTTTTTCCTACACTTGCTTTGTTTGTAATATATTTTCCACACTTGTATGCCATTTCATTTAGCAGATGCTTTCATCCAACGTAAATGTTTTAAGATGCGCGACGCCATTAATATGCAGGGAGGGTTCGGCTGGGAATCAAACACCCGAACCATTAGTCCAACCTGTTCCTATTATACATTGTGTGTCCTCGTGGCCTCAGTCATACGGTCGTTAGTTAACGAGTGTGCGTCTGCCACGGCCACCAGATAATCGACAGCATCATCGAGGAGAGCCAGAAGGTGGGTGCCGGGGAGGCCGACCAGCTGCTGCAGCGGCTACACGTGGACGTGAGGCCGCAGGTCCCGTCAGTCCCAGATGACCACGGTGCCTCACCGGTGGAGCCGCCCGGGCCGGCGCCGGCACCGGTGACGGCGGCGGAACCAGAGCCGGTGGGACTCCCCGAGGAACCGCGGGAGCGCAACGAGGTGGACGTGGCCTCGGGCGGCCCTCCCCCGCTCCCGTCATCTGACCTCCCAGACCTCCCCCTCTTCCCCCAGGAACACAGCCAGGCCCCGGACGTCACGCGCACCCTGGAGC
>OMKQ01069076.1:0-10720 GCA_900302335.1 Phycis phycis | reverse complement strand
GGGGGCAGTTTGTTGGTTTTGTGGATGGATCGTGAGGATGAGGTAATTCAGTCCACAGCTATAAAAAAACAAACAACAAAAAAAAAAAGGGCAGTGGAATTCCACCTCCCAGGGCGAACTATTTCAGCGATTCGAGATATGCCGGGGACCTCAAAGCAGCCGGATCAGGCAGACAATCGGAGCCCGGTGGGCCGCATCATCGGAAAAGTGATTGTTCAATTGACAA
Organism: Phycis phycis; assembly: GCA_900302335.1. Lineage (NCBI taxonomy): Eukaryota > Metazoa > Chordata > Actinopteri > Gadiformes > Phycidae > Phycis > Phycis phycis. The sequence goes on along the minus strand of OMKQ01069076.1, from coordinate 10,494 downwards.
AAACAAACTTGGAGGGCGGGGCAACAGGTGGGGCAGGAAAATCACTGCGAGGACACAAAGGGTTGTATTGTCATCACCCTGGGAACTGGGGTTGGTCACTGAGAACTGTTTTTTATGGAATATATATATATATATATAACTTCATTCCATTTCGCTAAACAATGTTGATGAGTCAGTCACCACAATGACATTTTTTTCATTCTGAAATTGTTTTCCACTTCAAGTATTTCTTCAATAACCAATACGAAGAACACCAGATGTGATCACGTGTGGTTGACTCTGTTGTCCCGGTCCAATATGAACACAGGGTCTGCTAATGTTCTCAGCGTTTAGAGGCAGCAGTACGAGTCGATGGCTCTCCACTGAGTGCTTTGCTTAAAATGCTAAAACAACAGTGAAAGGCCGCTTTCACATCCCAGCCTTTTCCCTAATGATGGGCTGCATAACGCTTAATACCAGGGGGAGGAACCCTGGACCACTGATACAAAAGGGACTTTGTTTTTACAGAATATCTGTGAAGTCTAGTGGTGGGTCAGGGGCTGTTTAAGTCGCTGTCCTTTATGTTCCCCCCCAGTCTGAGCTCCGGCCACATAGTTCTGGTGTGGGACGAGCTGCTCAGTAAAACACTTCACTCACCCAGGGGAGAGCAAGCATCCAGTCGCCGGGCAACTGCGCCATCTGCCAAGTCCAGCAGGTAGCCAATCAAAACCAGCCAGCATGCTAAATAGTGGTGTCTGTGCAGAAAGAAGGGGAAAATCTGAGTTAGTTGAGAGTTAAGAACTTATCTGAAAGTAAAACTGAAAATATGAATGCTTTGTATCCAAGATGGACAATATATCCCAATATATAATCATCAATATATAACAATCATTCAAACTACCATATGATGGCTGTTATGAATAGAGCACAAATCTGAAATTAAAGATGCATCCATCTAGAGTGGTGTTCCAATGCTTCAACAGAGTGGAAACTTGACCACTCGCTACAAACACCCGCTCACTATAAATACATCACCGAACCAAAACACAGAAACACAGAAACGACTTCGAGTTTTGCCAGCATTATCCCACACAGAGATTTGCTCTCGCCAGTTACCCGTTGAGACTGCAGAGGATGGAGGCCATGCCCATCATCATGTTGCCCACTGAGATGGCGTTGGCAGCATTGCGACGAAGAAAGTCCTTGACGGGCAGTCCCCTGGCTTGCTCGCTAAGAAAGAGCTTATTGAGGCGCTGGAAGAAACCTGACACCACACACCAGCGACGGCCGTTAGCAGGAGCTCGTGTCACGCTGAGGATGGCCGCTGCCGGCAAAAACGCGACAAGCTAGCCTCAAAACGGAACTTTGACGACGTGTCTTTTCTGGGCGCTAGAAATCGCCCAGTGGTGGGTAACGTGCGTAGCTAGCGAGTTTTCCCCCAAAAATATCATTTTAATTGACCAAAAAAAATAAATAAATAAAAGAGAAATACACTAAAAGTAAAATAAACTTGGCCAATAAAAAAGAAAATTTTAAGAAAAAAAAAAGTGTTAAACACAAATACTCCAACATAGTCCAACATTAACTGGAAATCTCTACTGCCAAATTGGGCAGGCTAAAGTTTTTAAACGGGTTTAAACATTTTCAACTTGACTTTACTTCAAAATGGATTCTTTCACCTTATAGAAATAAACATCACTTACCAAGACGCATGTTTATTGGATGGACACCAACCTTACGATAGACTAATCCATTTTTTCAGAATGACACTAAAACGTAGGCAAGTGTTACATTCATTCAATCAGGGGCAGTCAGCCGCAATCATGCAACATTTGTGGGCCACCTAGCATGTTTAACATGTGGCTTTGCTTACACAAGGCAGCTGATAAACATTGGCAAATGTCACAGAGAAATATATAACTGCATGCAGAACCTCGACATGCAAACACTGACGGACAGCCGTTCAATACTTTATGACTATCTGAGTGTCTTTATGCAATTACGCTTCTGGTCAGTGGACAATTCCAAGTCCTCTGTGCGCCACGGTGGCTGTGAGTTGCAACCACTGTATTCACACATGAAGGGCATCTTAAGAGTGACCGGAACGACAAGGACATGGCTAACTGTTATTACATACAACAAACTGTCATTTCTGGTTTTGTGTGTGTATTCTGAAAGGCAAAAAAAAAATGTTTTTGCATGCGTGCATACATGACTCAACTAATCAAGTGCTTCGAGAGTATTGGCTTATATAGTGGTCTCAATTTTGGGAGCATGTTTATGAAATGTACTTCATGAATGGATCATAATTTCAAGGTCAAATTGAGAAAGGTTGTTATGGTGTGAACTTCAACCATAAACATGTCATTGATTAACCTGTTGGCTAGGCCATGTTCATCAAACTCAACAAGTTGGAATGACTGTCAGTGTCACTCTAAACCTAAACTAGGCAAAAACCCCGGCTGCCACAGAACTGGGATGATTTCAGACTTCATGGCTCCCATCGGGTGGATTCTAGCCTCTTGCATGCATTTTTTAATCTTTGTAATTGTGCTGTCCATAAGAAAAAGATGCAGGTAACAAATAATCTGAAACTACTCGAGAACACGTTATGCTGCAGTGGTGGAGCCTGAGGAAACCAAGCCAAGCTAACTTCTATCTGCGAAAAGGGTGAAAGTCATGTTCCTACTATTATGCTTTTCACCCTGAACTTCCTGTGACTCCAAAGCCAGGCGAGTGCAAGAAACTCTTCATCTGAAAGAAAACAGTGCATGAGACACAGCAAAGAGCCAACAATATCTGACACTTGACAACATGCTTTTTTTTGTCATTTTAATAACAACTAGGGCCCAGGCATTGCAGGTCGAATGTCGTATATATGCTGCATACAGCCTCTTACTATAGACTACTATAGTACTATAAAGTTTACCAAAATATTATGAATCAATGCCTTGATTCTTCATAGCCTAGACCATATTCTGAAATCTGGAAGTTAAGTTCCATGTTTCCTATAAAGCTTTATTGGCACACTGTCAGCTTAATCAAAGTACCATTAAACACTGCCTTGGCCACTTTGGGGGACTGAAGCCAGATACACTGTCATTTTAAAGGTGTCTTTATTCCTAAAATGCTGCCTAATTGGTGCAATGCATGATGGGAAGAGGGTATTTAATTGGCACTAATACTATCAAAGCAACAACCCAAACAACATTTTGAAGCACGGCTTAAGGGGGAGATTAGCGCTCTGCCTGACAGATCTGCCTCGGATTAGAAATTAACAAATAAGGTTGTCCCTAAATGACTTCTTTCACCTCACCGACGCGTGCAGTAGGTCTACTGCGGGTTAACGCACTTCATAACCTAGGCCTTCATTCTTTTTCCGTGTTCGCGTATTTCGTGTCTGACCTCGTTTGACCATCAGATTCCCTGAGCTGATGAGATGAGTTTTTTTCTGCCAAGTTTGATGAGAGCCAACTTAGTCTATAATCTATGGTAATAGCCATATACAGTGCATTAAGAAAGTATTCAGACCCCTTCATTTTTGTCACATTTTCTACACTCAACATCCCATGATGACAAAGCAAAAACAGGATTTTAGACATTTTTGCAAATGTATTAAAATCTGAAATGTCACATTGACACAAGTATTGAGACCTCAGTACTTAGTTGAAGCACCTCTGGCAGCCATTACAGCCTCCAGTCTTCCTGGGTATAATGCGACAAGCTTTGCACACCTGGATTTGGGGAGTTTCGGCCCAGTCTGAGGTCCTGAGCACTCTGGACCAGGTTTTCATTGCGGATATGTCAGTACTTTGCTCCATCCAGCTTTCCCCTAAACCCTGACCAGTCTCCCAGTCCCAGTGGTGTTGAGCAGATGATGAGCGGTACCTGGGTTCCTCCACACAGAATGCTTAGAATTGAGGGAGAACAGTTCAATCTTGGATTCATCAGACCAGAGAATCTTGTTTCTTACGGTCTGAGAGTCCTTTAGGTCCTTTTTTTTTGCAAACTCCAAGCGGGCTTTCTTGTCTTTCACTGAGGAGAGGCTTCTGTCTATAGACAGGTGTGTGCCTTTCCAAATCATGTCCAATCAATTGCATTTAGCACATGTGGACTTTAATGAAGATGTAGAAATATCTCAAAGATCAAGAGAAATGGAAAGCACCAGAGCAAAATGTCATAGTGTCATAGCAAAGGGTCTGAATACTTATGTCAACGTGATATTTAAGTTGTTTTTATTTCTTATTAATACACTGGCAAACATTTCTAAAATTCTGTTTTCGCTTTGTCATTATGGGGTATTGAGTGTAGATTGGTGAGGGAAATTAGTCATTTAAATTATCTTAGCATAAGGCTGCAACATCAAAAATGTGAAAAAGGTGACGGGGTCTGAACATTTTCTGAATGCACTGTAGCTCTAAATAGAACTGACAGTATTCACATTGTTTGTATCGCATCGGCTCTCGTGGGCCTACAACACCACCTGAACACTGTCCATTCTACAGAGTGCTAAGACTCAGACGGTAACCAGAGACACCACACTGTAGCCGTAAAGTAACTACATGTGTAGGCCTACACGGTCACCGGGTGTAGGTCTGCGGGGTCTACAGCGCCTAACGGGAGGAGATGAGATGCACGTACCGGAGGATGGCGTCAGCAGCAGCATGATGTCTGCAGGCGGCTCGTCCACGGCAGCTACAACAGAATTGCACCGTCTTTATTTATTTATTTCTCTGTAGACAATGGGCACACCGCAGAAGTCTGCGGATGAGCCTACAGCTGGGCCTGGCCTACAGTAAGAAATAAAATGCAAGACAGTGATATGTGTCTGGACACCAGTTCTGCCGGTCAGTGAAGAACTGCATCCCCTTTGTTAGAGAAACAGTCCAAAAGCGTCTGCTCGGAGACTATTACGGTCTAGACTGACACTTCAGCCCGATGACAACTAGGCTACTTATAGTAATCGATATGCGCAATATATTCAGACAGACGTGCCTACAAGTTAAAGGGAACAAGCAGTCGCCTGCAAAATCAAACTGCGTCACAATTTTTTTTTTCCGCAAATAGCACGCCATTATGTCCGTAAATGTGAGGACACCTCAGCAGGCTTATTATATCACACACCAGGAAATAAGAGCAATTTGAATTACCTGCAAGCACCTCCAAAGATGAAAGAATATTCGTGCAAAATGAAATTATAGAGGCGTCAAATCGTGTCAGCCTAAAATCAAATTTCAATTAATATAGATCTATGTACGGTTTGTTTTTTTTTGTATGTATAATTGACGTTAACACTGCCCGTTTGACACAGAACCGCACCGCCGGTCCAGACCGTCCCCGTTCATCTCTGCGCGTCCTTTTAAAGCCCGTTGATCAACCTGCCAGAATATTCCACAGGATGTGACGCAGATTCGCGCTCGTTGGTGGTTGTAATGTACATTACATGCATATATATATATTGTTGGAAAAATAATAATAATAACACTCTCGGAAGTGTGTATGTTCTGCTGCGTCGGCATCCCAGAGGGAGCGTGTCGTCGAGACGCACTTGAGAACAGTTGAGTGCCTATAAATTGTGATCCAAGGTCATGATTTGGTGATTGATTGATATTGCAGATATTGGCCTGGAGTCCTGCACGTGGGTTATCTTAACGACTCAACTTAACTAAATCACTTCTCATCCTTTTTGACGTATGTTAACATGGTTCACATTTTTAGCTTGATCCCAGTTGGTATACCGGAATGCATGTTCACACTAACAGGACTAGAAGCCCCGCAGAACTTTTGGAAACACTTAGAGTATTATTGCAATAATATTCAGATAATCTGAGAATTTATTGGGATTGGTTGAACGTAAATACTATTCCAGTATTTTGAGTCTCCTGAGCCCAGCCGACAATCAACGATGAGTTTCGCAGATTGTTTTGACGTCTTCTTTGGACGTTACTTAAACCATGACGTATTTGACATTATCATACGACGTTACCTTTTGCAATCTGGTTGATTTGGAGTTAAAATGTATCGCATTTTTCTTCTTAGTTTCTTCCAAAAACGACGTAGGACAAATCACCCTTTCTCTCGCCAACTCAATTAGTCCACTTCATTAGAGTACAATCTGACCTTCTATATCAATGTAGACTGAAACTAAAAGTAGGAGGTAGGCTACTTTACAATGTGGGAAATCACTTTCAGCATATTTTCATTAAAAAATTGTGATAGGAGAAATAGCATCCTTTAAGTCTCTTTTCAATCGTTGAAATGTTTTATTTGAGGTCGGGTCTTAAAGAAAACCATTGTATATACTGTGTACACTCTGAACGGTTTGCTCCGTGTGAGGTCGTCTCCAGAACCTCCGTGTTCCGTCCATCTGAGGTGTGACCCTGGGCTCCAACCTCCTGACCTCTGCAACGCTAGACGAGGAGTTACCGAGGAGTCACAGCGGGACGCTGAAACAAACGGCAGTTTCCTCCGCCGAACACGAGTCCCGAGATGGAAGATTGCAGGCGTCCTAAAACAATCAGGATGTAAATACTTTCAAAATAAGATATGATTTTGTTATACAGATGGGCAGATGAAAGAGAGGACAACCATGGTTTCAAGTTCATTCAGTCAGTCAGTCAGTCATTCATTCATTCATTCATTCATTCAGTCATTCATTCATTCAGTCATTCATTCATTCAAGGTAAAACGGATCGCATTACCGCCGCCATTCCAGAAGCAAATGAACTTTATTGGTACTAATGGTGTTTTAGACATTGAAATTAATGATGGACTTCATTGTTTGAAGCTGCGTTTCCCGTGCGTGACGTGGAGAACATCTGAGCAGCTGAGGGTGCTGGTTCGGGTTACTCAGGGCTGTTCAGGATTTCACTTCACTACAACTCTCTCTCCACGCATCTCAAAATGGCGGAGCGTCCCAAACAAACAACGTGACGCATTCTGACGTGAGATTACACAAATATACACACAGCAACTTTAAACACGATCATTTGTTGAAAACAATTCTTTATTCATTCATTCGCCAAGCAACACAGTTCCTAGAAACAGCAGGATGCTAGACTTTGAGATTGACGTTGCATCAATACTAAACATGAATTGGGCGTTTACAGAGCACTTTATAAAGGTCAGAATCAAGGCTCAGATCTATTCGTTGTATAAAGTGGGTAATAGTTTCACTATGGAGCTCGCTAAACCAAGTGATTGCAAGTGAGTGCATTCCAACTATTTTCACCGAGAAAGGTAATTTCTACGACATTTCAACAAAATGTGTTAATATCAATTTCTAAACACTGCCTTGCCCACAGCTGACTGCTACGTGGTATATATTAAGGTAAGTCAGCAACCATGGTCCACCTAAGGAGACCCACCTCGAGCGACGGCGTTCTGCTGCCTCATCCACTGACTTATAACGAGCTACATTCTGTCGTAGACCAGCCTCACCGCCATATCAATGTCGATTAGAATAACTTCAGCTAATCCCAAAACGTACCTGAACCGAAGACGTGTTAATTGTTCTATTTAGATCAAGTCTATTCCATTTTCTTCATGTGCGTGTTGGCTCCAGACTTCCTCCAACCATCACTAGGAGAATAACACGTTCAGCACCGCCCTCCTGGTGCAGCGCGGTGCTCCGTCCGGTGCTCACGCTGACTAATGGTTACTACCACTGGAGGGCGCCGAAGCTAGTGATCCGGACCATAGACGTAGATAAATTGACGCTGCTTTGACACGTTGCTGTGATACGGCCACGTCGCCGCCATATTGGAGAGGTACAAGTAAGTAGGTAAGTAAACGGAGCAGCTGCGGTTCTTCTAGATAAAAAGCACTATCACGATGGCATTTCCCAAACAATTTCAATTTGTCGTTTTTATTCGATGGTTAGTGATTGTTGAATACAAATTCAAAAATATACTAATAAAAAAAAAACAACATATTTTTCACATTGATGTATATTCATATAGAAATGACTGTATATTCATTTTTAAATTATCATATTAAATCGAGAAATGTAAATGTTAATAGTGCTTTTATTCAGAAAAACCACAGCTCCCGAGTTTACTTGTATTTCATAATGGGCCCGTCATTGCCCCTCCAATATGGCGGCTTTGTTGACGTACGTGTTGGCCACGCTGTGAACTGAATATTCGTCAGAGTTCATAATCCTTTGTCTATTAAATGTACTTTATTGTTGCACTGTATATTTCAGTTTGTGTGGTTATACCTAAATAGTAATCATATATTTAGTTAAATTAACTGGCTGTGCAAACATGCTCATTGATAATAGTTAATCAAATAGGCTCAATCATCATCATGTAACAAATGAATAAACAAGGGCAGGAATTGAGAAATAAGAAAGAACCGTTCAAGAGCAGCGGGTTGGGTGGGTTTCCTTTGCGTTATGCAAAATATGTCAACAATATACATGATGCACAGCATATACTGTGGATGCAAACTTACTTGACACCTGAGAGTCATGGGATGCAGTCGTATAACTAAGGACACAACAGACATTGTCTGTCAACAACAATGAGTTCTGCTTTCACACCTGAGAAGAGAAAGACTGTGTCTGTCCACAATGCAGAGCTCAGTCCAACTCCCAAAGGATCACTTTCACAAGGGAGGAAAATGTCCTCATTCATCCGGAAAGGGTGACGGGAAAAAAAAAAGCCAGGAGATAATAATTAGCACATGAATTTTGTTTTTAATTAAGAAACACCAAAAAAAAAAAAGAAGGGGGAGGGGGGTTCTTTAAACACTTGGAAAGAAACGGTCTGTAAGACACCATTTCAACCGGGACAACTCCACGACCTCCATGACACGTTACTCCCACGCGATCGGCCTGTCACTCGGAGGCGAAGCGCGAACGAGTCGCGAACAATTTCAAAATGGAGGAAGAACTAACAACTGACGCGGTCATCATCGAAAATGTACCCACCAGAAACAGTTCATGTTCATAATCGTTTGTTCATTCAAATCATCGCCTTGACGTGGTTACAGATGCGGCGGGGCAAGCCAATTTACAGTGCATATATGGACATCCAGTTGTGAATTCGTACACCCGACACCCAAAACAGTCCCATCGACATTTTGGGAATCTCTGGCCTACATGTAACCTGCCTCACGGCACATTTTACCCACAAATAATATGGCTCCTTTCTTGTGTGTGACATCGTGCTCAAGACTCAGGCTGAAGTGAAGCCAGCTCGTGTGTTGTTCACGAGAGCTGAAGGCCCCCCCCCCCGGGAGCAAGGTGGAGGCTCAACAGGTGGAGGCTCAACAGGTGGAGGCTCAACAGGTGGAGGCTCCACAGGTGGAGGCTCGACAGAGGTCGTGTAAAATGGCGGGAAGCGCACGGGGACTACGGGTGGCGAAATGTTTTAACGAGGGTGTTTGAGGGGAAACGAGATAAAATGGCGGCGGGGGGCTGTGGGAGGCGAAATACAATAACCAAAAAAAGAACAGTCAGTAAAAGATATTGCTTCAAAAAGTGGTATCAAGCCAAGCAAATAAAAAGATAGAAAGGAGGAAAAAAAAAAGAAAAAAATAATGAAATAAACAATAAATTATGAAGCATCTGTGAGTAAAAGGATAGTGCTATTTTCTTTGAATATGAAAAATCTTTTAAGCGTACAAAAAAAAGTGACAGGGTCTCTGCAGCCTGAGGTGAACATGCGGTGATGAATGTTTATTTATATGATCAACTAGGGGCGAGTGAGCATGGCATTCTATGGGGAGAGGGAGGTCACGTATGCAGTCAGACACACACACACACACACACGTACGCACGCACGCACGCACACACACACGCATAGTCTGCCTCAACGGTCTGCTGAAGACGTCGCTGCGTGGCTACATGCTGGTTCTGGCAATAGCTGGTCCTACTGCAACTACAAACATTAAGGTCAATGTCACGCAACAAGTCGTGACATTTTCGCCTCCGACTTGTTCTGTTTCGACACCGGTAACAATGACAGGAACGACACGACGGCACGCACACACGTCACTCATGGATAAAACTCACAGAGACGAACATTCACACATTCTAGAATGTATAGATACAAAACGGGGTTCTCTACTCCACCGGGGACCAACATGAAGAAGTCAGACATCACGTCACTGTTACCATTTTGCATACTCCCACACCTGAAGTCACCGTGGCGACACAGCGGAGACTGAAACTTGCACAAGAAAAAAAAACACACAACAACTGTGTGGTTGTGGGAGTGTGTAGCACCAAAGTCTCCCCATTGCTTTCCTGACGGGAAGAGCGAGACCGAACGCGAGACCACCGGTGCGAGGGAGGTCCGGCGGGACTCGGAGACACACGCGGGCCGTCGTCAACACGCCGCCCGGGGGGGTCTGTGGAAGACCGCGGGAGTCTAAGTACGGCGGCACCTAGAAAAGCCTCAAGATCCTAAAAGGTCTTAAGATCTCAGACCTCACTTAGACCTTCTAAAGAAAACAGAGAAAGACAGAAACCTGGACACTCAGCTGTTAGAAATATTCTCCAGGACA
>OMKQ01069075.1:0-10910 GCA_900302335.1 Phycis phycis | reverse complement strand
CAAAAAATTGACTTACCTTTACTCTGTGGGCCCATGCTATACATGCTGAAACCTCTGACACTCGTGGGCCCACCAAGATAGAACCTAGCCAACACAAACACACAGCCACGTCACTTTCCATACAAACGTTTATGTCCAACGCGTCCCCAGTGATGCTTGTGGGGCCGGTACCATCAGTGTTACCTGTCTGCGATGCTTGTGGGCTTATCGCCGATGGGGAGCAGCAGGCCGCCCCATAATGAGGTGGACAGAACCTGCGGAGGAGAGAGGTGTCTGACTGAGAGGACAGCAAACTAGTATGTTTCATGTCTTAAGGGTGTGGGTCTTTTACCGGAGACAAAACCCTTCAAGCTAAACATAAGCAAAAACTTGTAGCGGTGGAAGAAAAATATATGCATATAAAAAAGCAGTACATTTTGCTACATATTTATATAGTGGAGTTTTCTGGCCCTTGGGCTGTACGTGATCGTGAATGACTGTGGTCCATACAGTACTTGTAAATATCACAAATAAACCCAACTCTCAGTTCCCAATTATATTCTTATTATGTAAACATTTTTTATGACAAGACAACTGACCTGCGAGGTCAGCTAGCAATAGTTAGTAAGGAATGGTGGTGCGATACAATATTTGTATTCTCACCGAGTCCCAGAGAAGACTTTTGTTCAACTGAATTTCAAAGTCTTCCTTCAGGAACCGGGCATCTCCACCGGTGTAGCCTGCCAATTCCTGCACCATCGAATCGAAATGCAGCATGATCATGGTATTAACGATTCAAAGGGATTTTTTCAACTCAATACATTTTCAGAAGAACACCAACCTGGTGGACCTTGAGGAGACCTCCGTTCCTTGGCAAGATGAAGGAGTTTCTAGTATCGATGACCATTGTGTGCTGAAGAGAGAAGAATGCATTTAGATAACTTCTATAATATTCCAGCTTCAATAGTCATAAAAGGTGTCAACTTGATACATAAATAGCGAACATAAATCAAACTTTAAGTTTTTCCTTTATCACATGCCGATAGTGACGACTTGAGTGAGTGACCGCTCTCTTCTCTGACAGCGAAGGACGCGGTCCGAGCCAGACAGCCCAGTTCTCTCCACACCCCCTCCCACTTCAGGGTGTGGTTGGTCCTCCACACGGGGAACTGGTACCGACACATGGAGAGAGAACAGGTCCACAACAATAGCAGTTATGCGACAGGAGTTGCGCGCAATAGCATACGCAACCGACTTCCAGCAGCTGCCATTCAAAATGACCATTTGTCTTCAAGATCCCAACAGAGTGGATTACTGAGAAGGTTAAGAGATGTTTGCAAGGACGAAGCTGACTTGAATGGACAAAAGCGACTTACACTGATTTCGGTGGAGACGCCTCGGTCGGTCTCCCTCAGGGAGCTCCATGGAAATTGTCCGGTGACTTTGTACAGGTTGATGGAGACGCTGAAGGTGTAGAAAGAGGAAAAGACAAAATGAATCACGTATTTCAGCCTCTGGAAACAACGGTCAGTGGTTTAATTGATTGCCGATCCTTTTCGCTTCCCAACTTTTGAGGATGGAATTTAACCAGATTCATTTGAGACAATTTTGATTTGATCTCTCCAACCTAGTACCAAAATATCATGAAAGAAAAAATACGACAACTGTATGACTTCCTTTCACACAGTATTGTTGTAATGCAAAGATATGCATATATTATGTATAACATCATGGCATCATTTCAACGTTTTTTTTTACCCTAAAATAAGGTAGAAAGTCCTAATCCCATCGTAACCTACTTGCGTTCAAAGTGCCCTGCTTGAGGTTTGAAAAACGATAGGCCATAGGAGGTTTCTTTAGTGCCATAAGAGAACTGGAACGTCAGCTTCTCCGCACGGCCAAATGTGTTGGGTAGCTTCAGGCCCAGTACCTGTAATGCGTAAGTTAATAACCATTAGATACAGGAACGCGGTCTTTGTGTACAGTTATTTCCACTCCTAATTGATGACCGATTTAGCTCAACCTAAACCATAGTGCAGCAGTCCAAAGGGATTTTCATGTTCACCAGCTAAGCATTTGACCCATACGTTGCCCAAATTGACCAGTAACCATTCACCCGTACTTTGGTTCTCCTGTGATTCCTCAAATGAACACACGGGCCACGCGGGGGCTACGTACCATGCTTCCTTCATTGTTGCCCACCATGGTGTTGTAACTGCCGGTCATCCGCCTGAGTTCTGTCACCTCAAACGTAACATCCAGGCCGTTGGGAAGTGCATCCACTCCTGAGTGGAATCAATACATTGAAGAAATACCTATAATGTATGATGTGCAACATAGACACGATCATCTTCAATAGCTTTGCTGTGCAGCCTCAGCCAAAGCCTCACCTCGAACAACTCAAAATAACATGTATTGTTATAAGTACATCAAGTGGGTGACAAAATACCGTGTGAGGTGTCAATGACCACTTCCACTTTTCTGAAGATACCAAGACGCAGCAGTCTCTGTCTGGCCTCATGCGACCTCTTCATTACCTGGAACAATAACATCCACCCGAATCAACTCATGTTCCGCCAATGTGGCTTGATACTCAAAGAAGGGTCTGGATTCATACATTGATGTAAAATGGATGCTCACGTCAATTAGGTTTTTTGCTCGAAACACTTCAGCAATTTCATAAGTCAAGAAGTCTTCCTTGGTTTTCCCCAGGCCATCTATGTGGACTTTTTGAACTACAACCTGAAAGAGATATACATGTACGAGTTGAGTTGAGACAATATAAGATCGTTACGTATGAACTTCATGCTCTGTGGAAATTAGATGTTACATCGGACGTTACATTTTTGTTTTCGAGAACTTCTTGCTTAGTTTCCTGCTCAACATCTGACGTTTCGATGTCATCAGCATGAACACCCAGCTCGGGTCCTTTCATGGGGAGAGGGTCAAGACTCTGCAAGACAAACCATGTGATGTAGTTTGCTATATGCACCAAATATACTAAATGTATAACGTGAGAGTAGAGCAGCCTACGACTATTGTTCGTCGACTGGCAGAAATGTTCAGAACACTGAGCTGACCTAACAACAGCGCACAAATCGTGCTGGAGTACGTCTGCTTTGTAGAGGTCATGCTTTCGTTTCATAGTAGTTTCCTTACCCTTGCGTGGACGGTTCCCATGTTTGGATCTACAGTGCAGGTTATTATTTGGACGTAATATGTTGTAGTAGGCGGTGATGATAAATAATTTCTATTTAGTACAAAAACGGTCAAGTAAAATCAACGAAGGACGCCATGACATTTTCTGGCCACGCCCTCTAAAGGCGTTCATTCAAGATTCACACACTTACGTTGTCGGTGTCACTCATTTCCATGATGTATGACACAAGCTCATCTCTGTCCATGATCCCTCAGCTCCAAATTTGGGACACTTAAAACTCAACTAATTACTCGTCACATCTTCTTTTTATATACATATCGTTATCCTTGCTACTTGCTTAGCATAATCGTTTAGCTCTCCACGGGAATATGACTCTGATGAAAGAAATATAATATTGTATTATTGACATACCTGTCATTTTTATTAGAATTGATTTCACAACAATACCCCATTACAGTTTTAAACTTAACAGAACCGAACAGGCATATATTAAAAGAGCCGCATAACATCACATATAACATACACATATAAACACAACATATAAGTTCATGATTCTTCGTATGTGGCTGAGCTTCTTTGTAGACCTTGACACCTGCATGCACAGATAACAAAACAATCAGAAAACATGAAGATATAAAAAACCCTCCCAATTAAAATTTCCTGTAAGTGCACTCACGCTTCTTTTTTGAACGTCTCGCGAGATATTCTATCGTGGTCTGCTCCCTCTGGACATTCGTTTATTTTGCGTACCCCTAGGGTGATTAATGCTAGTTGGAGACGGAACAAGGTTGTGTTATTTTAAACATGCAATTAATTGCTGTATTGTTTCGTATCTACATTTTCTGATTCGGGCACAGAGCCCGTAAGGAAATATAAAAAACAAGTCTATGTTGCATTCGTCAGGTGATCAAATATAATTGCATACAAATATATTTAATCTCTGCCTAATCTCACCTTCCTTGTATTTGTCATATGAGATGTATCCCTCATTCGCTGGGTCTAAGATTCCAAACACTGAGTCCAAGTTAGACTCATTAAAAAGACAGGGTCCTTCCCCGCGGTTATCTTTACACTCCTTCAACTGCCCGAGATAGCCAATGATAAACTCTTTCGGATCCTCTGTAAATAAAAAATGTTATTCGACACACCATGTTTTAAACGTACGTTCACGTCACACATGAAGTAACCTTATAATATATATGATGTACACTTATCCCTGCCATCCACGAACAATGGCTGTAATACGATAAGCACACACTATAAATCATGGACGACAAGATTACAAATGGAAATAGCTTTAACCTGGTCTGTAAAAGAACAAGCTGCTCGTCAGGTTATTCATGAGTTCGACAATCTTGTGCTTCTCTAGATACTCAGCTGCCTCTTTCGCTCTTGGAGTCGCCATCTTTACGACGGCGCATGTTTGTTGTGGTTGCTATGACGACCCAGGTTTCGGAGTCTGGACCATAACCATGTAATTTATCTATTTAACGGTTTTGATTGGATTGTCAATACAAGCCTATCTTGGCCAAGCGTAACACTTTGTGTTCCTTTAAAACACCAGTGCCACGTTTAAGAGTACAACAAAACCACATGGAGAAGTAACTTTGAAAGTTACAGAAGGATTTCTTTAATAGTATATATTAAATAGACTAATGGATGTTCTGGTCTCCATTTTTGCTTGAAATCTTCTAAAACTTCTAAAACCTGCCATTGTATAACAAAATAAAGTGAGTCATACTGTACAATTCATTTTTACAATATGTTACAGTAAGTAACAAGAACGTACAAGACAGTGTATTCTTAATTCAGAGTACATTTTGATGATTAACCAAAAAGGTACCACAGCAGTGAAAAACATATTGCATTTTCACTGAAGCCAGCTGTCAGTGTTATGCCCTTCTCTGATACGATGTCCACCGGAGAGGGATTTAAATGAAACCTGCGACACATTCACAAGATATGAACTATGTCATCCACTTGAATACTGTCCATCCCTGAGACCACAGAGCATATGATCAGTCAGGTTTCTGTGCAGAGTTCAGCTGCTTCCGGAGGGCAGCGTCAGCCTCCTCCTTTAGTCTGTAGCCAAGCAGTTCTGTCCTCAACTCGCCAGGCCTGGGTGGGACCTCAGGTATACTCTGGTAGATGGAGACAGAAAAACAAATAGTAGCCCACACTTAGCCAAGAATGTTAAACTATGGTGACGTGCAACTTAACCCATTCCTGTTGACACGGGCTGTCGACAATGGGGATCACACTTACACTTACGACAAAAAACATAATGTTTTCAAGGGATTGATTCATTATTAGGGCTATGCAAAATAGCAATATGCGAGGTATATGCTGTGCTGAATCTTATATGTGGATATTTTCTATCGATATAGCTGGCATTTTAAGTGAAATTGAATAAATACATAGTTTCGACCCAAAAGCTGAATTGCAGTGACTGGGTCAAACAGTGAGACTCACCAGGTCCGGAAGGTAGTATTGGTGTACAGTCTGTGCCCCTGCGAACATGGCAAGGACACTGGCCCCAAACATCCTCAGGTAGCGAGGCCAAGACACACCCGCTGGCATTATTTTAGTTTTAATTTAGCCTGCGAAGAAAGAATGACAACACGTAATGCATTGTACATAAATATGGAAAGGAAAGCCACGTTGGAGGTTCGCTTATAAATACATGCTTATTGAATAACTATGTATGATTGCTATCCCACAGCAACATGTCGCTACTGTCTAGGTAAAATTGTATGTTATCCGAAACGTTACCTTGCTTTCTTCAGAAAAGAAACAAATGTCATTGAGTTGTGTCATCAGACGCTACATGCTGCTGGTCCTCATAATGTTCAGTAATGCTCAGTTCTTCTACCACAAATTCGTGGTTGCGTGTCAATATACGTGCACTCTGTCGCCACCGTGTGTCATTCCCAGATAGCACACGTTTGTGGGCTAATATTCATTTATATTATTATTAATATTATTAAAGAGTTATATGGTTATTCATTACTTTGATTGGAGATTTTGCAACATTGTCTTGCGCTGTTAATAAAAAATTTGCATTTTAATCCGTTGACTATTTTTTACTCCACGCCTGTGGGTGGCGATATATTTATTTTACTCGCAAAAAGGACTTATTAAACGATATGCTGGACGTTTAAATGGTCTTTGTTTTGAATGGGCTCGAACGTTGTCCTTTATTAAAAGAACAAAAAATGTATGACAGGTATGTTATTTACGTATTGTTTTATTTTTATTTCCCCGTGCTCCTAAAATGAAAGTGGTATCTTCGATTGAGACAGTTTGTGAGGTAAAGCGGACAGAAGCGAGTAACAATACCTCCACCAGCCGTCTTTGTACTACTGCGGTTAGGATTTGCAGACACTTCCTTTTGTCTAACGTTATTTCCAACATATTCCATCAATGTCTCACACTATGCTTTTACGTACAATTCTGTCAGCATAATCAATGTTAGTTTATTCAAGTATATCAACGATTAAGATGGAAGAAAAACAGTATACGTCACTGACGGTTCCTACGGATTATTTCCAACAGTGGTGAGTTGTCCTCGCCGAATCCGAATGTAATTCTGTTGGAGATCGGAAATCGTCCATTCTTTTGTATGTCCATGGAGATTACATGTAATGCATGCCTATCATTTGTATAGATGGGCCTATCATTTACGAAGGCATCACTTGTTTGTGAGCTGTCTTCGAAAAACATATGGGACATTCAAGGAAGTCATTTGTTATAGATTCTGGAAATAGCTGATCGAAAAACAATTTAGCCTATTATAAGAGTGTCATTAAAATACGGGGATTCGTTTTTACAGGGAATGTTCAACTGAGGAAATAGCATACTGTTCATCATTTTGCCCATTTTAAGAGATCATCTTAATGAGGTAGGTATTTTGAGAAGCGACACAGTTGTACAATGAATGCAACACCGAGGGTGCATGTACACCTGTAGGTAACTTGCCACCGTTTGTTCCCACTTCCAGTTCGCTGTGCATGCACTCGACATCTCAGTGTCATCAGTCTCTTTTCATTTATTTCCATTTCATTTACGCTGGGAAATTCTCAAAGAGTGAAGGACAATTCTGAATCATTCTCCCATTTTAATGTGTTACTCTTCTGCTCACAACCTATTCCCCCAGGTACCAGTCCAGCCAGCAGCACCCACAGGCCCAGCACTTGATGCAGTATCATAGCATGGGCCAATACGCCGAAGGATCACGGGAGGAGCCCGTGATGACAGAGCTCTCAGTCCTCCGGGAGCTCCCGTCATCTCACCAGGAGTTCCTGTCGCACCAAAGCTACTATCCCCAGGGCTCCCACCAAGCAGAGCTCGACTATCACCACAACTTCAGGGAGAGCCAACAGCCTGCTTTCCAGCCCAGTCCGCATCCAGAGTTTCAGGGGCACCAGGAGGAGCCAGGGAGGGTTCACCAACAGCTGCAACCTGTCGATCCAGCACCAGGTGAGCGCCTGCAAGCAGCGGCGGTCACCACGATCGGCCTCTTGTACGTCGCCGGGTCAATCCAACAATGCAACATGTGATGCATTTTACCTTTCAGAACATATTGATAAACACCACAATCGGTCACTGCCTTAGACCTCTTTCACTTAGCGACCATATTAGCTGTATATAGTTACGTAGCATATGTAGTTAGCTGAATAAGGTGAATAGCATGTCCATGGTTGATCATCACTGCCCCTCTCTGACCACTGTTCATTCTCCTAGCCGCAGTGCCGGGCAAGAGGAAGCGGGGACGGCCTCCCAAGCAGCACTCGGAGGAGAGCAAGATGCAGCCGCTGGAGATGAGTGAGGAGGAGGCTGCCAAGAAGGCCAAGAGAGCCCTCAACCGCTTCAATGGCATGTCAGTGGCTGAGGTCATGGCCAAAACCTTGCCAGATGTTATTACCTACAATCTTGACATATTGATAGTGAGTTGTCTAATGCAGATGCATATATTTATACATTTTGTTTCATTTTGGAAAGGGTGGTCCTTTCTTTCAGCTAAACTGCTAGGAGGGGTGGTGGTGGTGGTGGTGGTGTTGGTGTTGGTGTTGGTGGTGAACAGGTGGCTCTGGTACTTTGGGTTCCCATGCACACCGGTGTCGAGGTCCTGTTCACAGAAAATGTTGACGTTCCAGTCGCTGTGCTATGGTAACACCTTGTTTTCCTTAGATTGGAATCAACCCAGGACTGCTGTCGGCCTTCAAAGGACGGCATTACCCCAACCCAGGAAACCACTTCTGTACGTCTTCTAATTCAGCTTCATTACACCGCATGCATTGTTTGGTCACTTTGTTTGGTATAATCAAGATACACACCAGTATGTTCACACTGGGTGCAGTCAAATGTTTACACAAATGCAAAAGCTAACAAACCCGCATCTTCCCAAAATGATTGGAAAGTGTTGTTTTTTCATTGAAATTGAGAAAATAGCCAAGCAACGGGGGAAACGTACACAACCAATTTGAGTACAAAGAAAAATGCAAAAATGTCACAAACTTCAATAAAAAAAAAATAAAAAAAACCCCAAGGTCGGTAAAGCCATGATGACACACTTGCACGTGCTCTTGACCGCCGAAGTGGTCCGTTCGAACACATTTCATGGATTTGAATGCTGTGCGCTCTGTGTTGTGCCCAGGGAAGTGTCTGTTCCTGTCAGGTCTGTCTGATGAGCAGCTCAACTACATGCACGATGCCAGTCTTCCAGAGAAGTACGGCATCGGCTTCACCAACATGGTGGAGAGAACCACGCCAGGAAGCAAAGACCTGTCCAAGTAAACCGCTCACTGTGTCAGACATGCTGCGGCCACGGTTCTTGCCAGGCTGAACAACCCTGAATTGCTCAGGCTTTGTAACAAACGGATGGTGGATGTCCTCGGGTCGCATGAGCAGCCGATACGTCACAGCAAATCCTACTCCTTGTTTTAGCGTTGTGTTTTCAGCATGCATACCTCCGCCACATTTGAGAAGCAGTCACAGTAGAATTTGGTGTCTTCAAAGACCAACAGCCGTTATAGTTATTGCTATAGAAGTGTTATTGATGGATATTAAGTGTCTTTTTTTTTTTTTTGCAGTAAGGAGATTCGCGAAGGAGGTCGACAGTTACTTGAGAAGCTTCAGAAGTACAAGCCGCTGATCGCAGCATTTAATGGGAAATGTAAGAATACCCTTAAAATGTTCTGATGATTTAAGTCCCGAAGCATTTTTTGGGGCGTCTGTCTTTTTTCTGAGTGCTCTTTATTTCTTTCTTTAACAGGCATCTATGAAATCTTCTGCAAAGAGATTTTTGGGGTTAAGGCAAAGAATCTTGAGTTTGGTTTACAGCCGTACAAGATCCCTGAAACCGGCACGGTACGTTATCGGGCGACGGCCGACAGACGACGGCTTCAAAGATGGATAGTGATAGGACCCGACTGAGGGGCGAGACGTGTTGACCTGTCGACGTGTGTCTGTGTGGACAGGTCTGTTACTTGATGCCGTCATCGAGTCCGCGCTGTGCGCAGTTTCCCCGCGCTCAGGACAAGGTGCATTTCTACATCAAGCTGAAGGAGCTGCGGGACCAAATCAAGGGCACAGCACCAAGCCACGAAGTGACGGAGACAGAGTATTCCTTTGACCTACAGCTGGCAAAGGGTACAACTGTTTGTTGCTCATTATCCACCCAAATCCAGTTTTATCATCAATCACTGAATTTAAATTTTTATTTTTTTTAAACTACACTAATTTGGTCTGTTGGAAGTGCGTCAGCCGAGTGCAACCTGCTTTTTTTGTTTACCTTTTTGAATTGGATTGCTTTTGCAGAGGACGCCAAGAGAATGTCAATCAAAGAGGAGCAGGTAGACCCAGAGTACGAGAACTGTGACCGGGGACGTGAGGACGCGAGGCAGGGCACCAGCCACTGCAGTATCTCCAATGCCAAAAAGGAAGGTGAGTGGCGCTAACGTGGCGTTCAAACGCAAAGTGATCTTCCCGACGTGTACACGGAGGCAGGGACCAACACATTCGGCTGTAGATTTCAGTCTGCCGATGAGCATCGCGTGGTTCTTCCATCCCAAGAACTAGGTTTGGTATCGTGGCCCCCCACCACTGTTATGTGGAGATGACTTCAAGTGTTGTTGTTTTTTTTTATTTGTCCCTCGGTTATGCTGAAAGCTATTCGCTGCCGCTCGAGAAACGTTAAAGTTCTCTTTTGGGGATGCAACGCCACTTTGCTTAAGCTGAAGAGCCGTTTCAGCAACAGACTCATTCAACCCCGCTGCCTTAAGGAACGGCACAGGAAATCATTCCTCCCTGGTGCCATCAGACTGTACAACACTTCACTCCAGTGGAAATGCACTTAATTTTAATTTTAATTAAAATTTTTATAAAAATTTATAAAAATCTATAAATTCTTAATATATATATATATATATTGTTTTTACAGTTTTTTTTGTCTTTATACTGTATTGTACTGCGGCTGCTGCTACGACAACCTAATTTCCCCTCGAGGATCAATAAAGTTCTATCTATCTATCTATCTATCTATCTTTGCAACGCCACTTCCCCTGTGCCTCTCATAGCGTACGAAGGAACCCGTCCGTGATTTAACGGGTGATTGAATTGCATTGACATCTTCCGTGACGCCTTTTCCTCCCAGAACCTGACCGCAAGGAGATTGCGGCGGGTCACATGACCTGCAACGCGTGGACCCCACAGTCGTTTGTGGAGCAGATACCGGACATCAACTGTGATAGCAGCACCGTACCTCAACCCC
>OMKQ01069073.1:0-10013 GCA_900302335.1 Phycis phycis | reverse complement strand
GACCTAAACAACCACACCAAAAAATACACGACAAGACCATTCATTCGTATGCCATATGTTCATAGACTGTATGTTGACGCTGCGTCTCACTAGGCTGCGTGGGGTGGGGGCCTTCTGATGTCCAGGCGACACCGGGTCAAGCTGCAAGGCATTCAACGGTAAGCACATGTGGGTCTTACCCCATACCGGCTAATACCGGGAATAATCACATGTAACACATGTGATGCTCTTTTACGAGCTCAATGCGCACACACATTTTGGCGCGTCGCTTGCTATTGACTGACTCAGATTGTCCCCCAAAGAGCATCGTCGGTGACATGGAACCCCCACAAGATGATGGGAGCCCCCCTGCAGTGCTCGGCCATTCTGCTCAAGAAGAGGGTGAGCATGCTTCATCGTCATCATCATCATCATCATCAACCTTCATTCACACAGAGATAAGCTCAATAAACCCTTTTCCCTGAGGTATCATAAGATAAGGCTTCTACCCGTACCCTGGTACATGAAAGGAGCAGAACCATGACTAGTGTAGTGTTGTGAGCGACATCGTCTGCCGAGTCCCAGGATGCTTTGTCAACATGGCAAGACCAAAACACCCAGGATGTGCATGTGTTATGACTAAAACAAATACAATTAACTCCCCAACTGAAAAAGGTCTTAAGAAGAATTTATTGATAATACAGTAACAAAAAAACGCAGTTCAATCATAAAGGACTAAAGCATATATATATCTATATTTTTTTTTCCCGTAATTAGAGATAGAGACAGAGATATTCTGAGAGATGCTCAGACCTTTTCCATCGTCTCCCCGAACTCAACCTCCAGGACTCTTGTGTCCTCCTCTCGTGCACCAGGGTCTGCTGCAAGAGTGCAACCAGCTCTGTGCGGAGTATCTGTTCCAGAGCGACAAGCACTACGACGTGTCCTACGACACGGGGGACAAGACGATCCAGTGTGGCCGCCACGTGGACGTCTTCAAGCTGTGGCTCATGTGGAAGGCCAAGGTACCGCAGTCTGTAGCGCGTTTAGATGCAGTGCAGACACCAGCCTACATCTGAATGACCTGAAGCCAAAACCCTGCTCAGGGTGGTGCAGTTTGGATTCCAGTTGGATGATTGGCGCTTAATCAAGCAGTTACTTTCTCCCTAATCATTTACATTTCACGTTTACATTTAGGGCATCTAGCAGATGCTTTTATCCAAAGCGACTTACAAAGAGTACATTTGTCATAAGAAGGTGAAACATTTCATTGCTGCTAATACAGTAAGAAAGTCACCAGAACAAGTTTCAAGCATTTCAATTGCCAGGTTAACCATTGCTAGTATACAACATCTCTGACTAAGTGCCAAGTTACAAAGAGCGATTAAAGTACCAAGACGTACAACATATAAGAGCATGAGGGTGGTAGAGGATGGATGTCATGCAGGGTTCAGGTGAACTCCATCCTATTATTGAACAAATATGGAGCAATATTCTATTTGGGAACTAGAAATATTTAGTATTTATTTATTAAGTACTTAGTTCCCAAATCCATTCACAACCTCATAGGGGTTGCCTGTGAACAGGATAAGCCTTTTCTACATTTTATCACTCACCTCGTCTCGGCTCTGGAGTTTTTTTTGTATGTGGCCGCGGTCAGCCGCCACATACAAAGTAGAGGTAACGAGGTTTAGAAGGTCGTCTGGCAAACAAATAAGTGTCGAGGTGTCCCTGAGCAACAGACCTTACCCTTGACTGCTCCTGACGAGCTGGCTGTTGCCCTGCGTGGCTGACGCCGCTGTGTGCGTGTGAATGGGTGAATACCAGGCAGTCGTTTGTTAAGCACTTCGAGTGGCCACAGGCCAGGGGGGGGCGGCAGCAGCTCAGTGGCTAGAGCGGCTGGACAGAGCGGGCCGTCCACCAACCGTAGGGTCGGCGGTTCGATCCCCTTGATCCCCCTCCTCCACATGTCACACCCCGCAAATGTACTTGATTGTAAGTCGCCTTGGACAAAAGCATCTGCTAA
The DNA here is from genome assembly GCA_900302335.1 of Phycis phycis. Taxonomy (NCBI): domain Eukaryota; kingdom Metazoa; phylum Chordata; class Actinopteri; order Gadiformes; family Phycidae; genus Phycis; species Phycis phycis. The sequence goes on along the minus strand of OMKQ01069073.1, from coordinate 8,008 downwards.
ATGCCCCCTTTACCCTTCACCAGAAAAGTGTGGTGTCAATGCAAATGTGGCCCCCTGGTGTCACACAGGGCTCAGAAGGTTTCGGCTCCCAGGTGAACAAGTGCTTGGAGAACGCGGAGTACCTGTACAAGCAACTCCAAAAGAGGGCGGACTTCAAACTGGTCGTGGAAAGCAAAGTAAGGCTGCATGGCGTCAGTAGACGTAGAGAAGGGACCTCCACAGCTGCTCGTTCCTGAAATTGTTCATTAAAGTTGCAGTGTGTTACCATTATGTGTGTTACCGTTGTCAATGGTTTATTATGTGTAAATTATTTACACAATATATTCTTATGGATCGCACATTGAAAAATAGGTTTTATTGCGTCAATATTCAGCTGTTCAATTTACTCATGTTTAAGTGTTTTTCAACAATCTCACATCATTCGTCGTCATGTGCCGTACCCTTCAGCCAGAGCACAGCAACGTCTGCTTCTGGTACATACCCCCCAGTCTCAGTGAGCTGCCACCAGGCCCAGACAGAAACAGGAGGCTGCATAAGGTCAGTGCAGTCAGAATCAAGCTGATAAAGGCGGTACAAAGCCACAGGCCTGACGGTGTGGAAGGTGTTTATCTGACCCGGGTCTCCAATCTGCAGGTGGCCCCCCAGATCAAAGCCAAGATGATGGAGGAAGGGACGACCATGATTGGCTACCAGCCCTTGGGCCCAAATGTGAACTTCTTCCGCTGTGTCTTTTCCAATCCTGCCACGCAGCAGGAAGACGTCGACTTCCTGTTGGAGGAGATTGCTCGGCTTGGACACAACCTATGAAAATCAATTATCCCACCCCCTCCGTTTTCCGTCCTTAAAAAGTGATCTGCCTTTAACTTGTTTATAATCCCTTGAGTTTGTCTGGACTGTCCGGATGTGCACGTTATGTCACACATGCTTGTGTCAACTGATGTGATCAATGGAATGCTACATGTAGTTTAGTGGGTCAGTCACATAGTTTACAATATGCAAAGGAATATATAGATAGTTAAGCCTCCCAATATTCGTTTTCTGATTGAGTTTCACTCTCAGCACAAATTATGCTGATTCCAATACAGACATCAAAAGGATCCTGAAAAACCCCAAAACATGCTGCGCTTCATTTCAACAATGTAAATGGATTAACCGTCTATGATTCCTGTGCTACTGGTCAAAGTTAACTATTCAAACACCCATTATGTCTTCTGCAAATGTCAGCGACTGAGCAGGATGCTACGACAGACTCTGCACACTCATTATTCACAGTACAGCTGGAGGGTGGCTGCAAGGGAGGCAGAAAATAAACTGCTTGGCCCACAGGTGCCAAACATGGCCAGAAATACCTGGCCATGGTCGGCCAGGTATTTTTGTGGGAAATATGCACCCATGCATTATGAATGTAGAATGTTTGACTCAAATGCATTCATGTGGAGCCTATATTTAGGTAGTCACCCAGTAATATTAGCCAATATTATAAAAAACACAACTGCAAAATACATTTAAAAATGTATATTTATTAAATTGAATGTTAAGATTTAAAAAAAAGGAAAGAAAGTCATGTTTGCTCAGCATCTTGGGTTTCCACCTGTGAGAAGACAAACATTTTACATAATTGCACACAAAAATGCAATCCATTGCAAGTGAAATGCATCGTCAATCGGTCATGAAAAAAAACTAATTAAAGATCATGTCGACATCTTGGTTTTACAGAGTGTAGCTTCCAAACCATTAGATTTGCCCAGTGTGTGATCACCCATCCAAGTCTCCTTCTGGCTGTTCTTCTGTCGATAACGTTGGCCAAGCGGTCTGTTGGACTTTGTTGTTTGTGGTCGAGGTCTTTCTAAAAGGGCAAATACAAACAAAAGCCCTTGACAATAAACATGACAATAAAGCCTGTTGAACTGGGCTGTCATCAGTGCCACTATGTTTTCCACTATGTGCTCATATGGTGGATGGATAAGTTACCTGAAGTCTTGGATGTGGCCCGAGTGGTGGCCTCCTTGCTATGACAGTTGCAGGGACAATTGCACTGGCTACCACAATCCAACTTTGATGGTGAAACTGTGTCATGTTTTTGGATTACAACTGCTAGTTGGTCACTTTTAGAGGAATTCATTGCCACTTTCCCATTCAGTTCATGTTCTCTTTCTCTAATTTGTTGATTATTTGCACTACCTGAAGGACTTCTCTCTTCTGTGATTTGGCAGAGGGGGGCTTCTACTTGTTTAGAAGAGCAAGGACTAATCACTCTCCTTTCAGTCACCTTGCAGGGTTCCTGGTTCGGGCTTGGAACAGCCTCGTGCTCAGAAGACCCATCCATATCCCCTCCCTGTTCAACATCTACAGGGGTCTTGTCAAGATTCACTTCTTGGAGTATTTGATCAAGTTGCTCCTCTCTAGAAAAGGGAGGTTGGACCCCCATTTGACGTATCTGTTGGTTAAAGGTTTCAGTAGGAGCACGGTCATCAACATCCTGCTGGGTTTTCAGGGGAAGTGTATTGGATTGACTTGAATTAAACTGATCGGATGACCAATTGGCTGAGGGAATGTACATTGGGAGAGCTTCAGCAGACAACGAAAACCTGCGACTAAGTCGTCGAGTACAACTCTGCGTAGATGGCGCACTCTTTCGCACATCCTCCAAAATCTCATCAATAATCACTTCAGGGTCTAAAAGCCCGTTCTGCATCATCCAGTCCTGAGAAGGAGCGTAGGCGGCCAAGGATTCAACAGACCAAATGGATTCATTAATTTTTCTTTTGAACTGAAAATGACTCGAGAGTGTGTCCTGCATTATATCTGTAGCCTCATCATGTAGAGAAGATTCTTCATAGGCATCCTGAACAAGTTCATTGTCGGGAACTTTCTGGAATTGGTTTTGTGAATCTAGGGGTGTATTCTGTACCATGCCATTTGTGGAGTGGATGTGAGCCACAATCGAGTCAACCAAGACCCCTGGATCATTCAATGCATTGGACGTCATCACTGGAGTCTCACTGCAGAAGAAAGGCAGTCTGAGTATCTTTCTGAGGGACTCGCTGTCCTTAGGACTGAAAGCAATATCGACACAATCACCCACCAGTGTTTTGCTTTTCGTCATCAGGTCGTGGCAGTTTATTTCCTTAGCGAGCTCAACATCTTGCGCGGCTAACGGTTCCTTTCTTCTGGGCAACGGTTTATCGGACAATTCAGGGGTCACCTCTGGTGGTGTCCCACCCGCCCAGCTCATTAATATATCAGGAATGGAAACCCGTCGTTCTTTGGTGGCGACTTCATCCTCTTGGTCTGAAGAGCTGCACACAGGAATTATACCCCCCGCCGAGCACATGGACCACGTGTCACTTCCACGCATACGAGACACACTTTCCTGACCAATGCGGCTTTTTTTCCCATTTTGGGCCAATATAGGTGTAACTTGGCCACGTTTGGCTGCGCCCCCACTGGAGCCCTTCTTAGCAGCCTGGAGGCTACCGTCTGTACCGCTGGCAGCCGTCGTGCAGTTCTCCAATGCAGCCTGACTTGGCTTCCCGCTCACAGGGCCTGAAGGGGAAGGAGTACTGGAGTTGGTTCCATGTCCAGACTCCGAACCCGTGAGTGGACTTCGGGCAGCAAATCCGCTTTCAGGCAGTGGAGGTTCCGTCTGGACCTCTGAGCTTACGGTTTCCCTCACGACAGAAGGGACGTCATTTTGGGCACGGAATCTGCGGTTGTGGTTTTGGTTCTGGTAGGACGCACCAGCGGCAGGGAACTGTGCATGGACAAAGCGTCTGTAGTTGACCTGCTGGAGGTGAGGCGGAGGAAGCATGTAGCCTGGAGCCTCCAGGTAAGGGTTTGGGGGGAATGGGGGCATGACCATACCATAGCCTGGGGAAAAGACAGACAAGAGCCTTTCACTCAGGGATGAATCTGTAAATTCAAACTTGACGTAAACAGTTAATCATTGTGCATCTAAAAACATTTAGGATACAACTGACTCACCCATTGCAGGGAAGCCAGCAAAAGGGTTGTATGAATATGGCCCAGGCACAGGCCACTGGTATTGGAGGAAAGGAGGTATAGGTGGAAGTTGTGGGTGAGGATTAGTTGCAGGTGGGAGATACATGAATGGGTGGGGAGGGATATGGGGATGAGGATGAGAAGTGCCTGGTGGGCCTGGCTGATGGTCCTGGCCTGTGGTGTGCATTCCTGGACAGACGTGTTGGGGTCCCTGCTGTCTAGGGTTTGGTACTCCCGTTGCACTGTTGGGTTGAGGGTTTGTGGTTCCTCCGTTTGGTCCAGGTTGTGATGACTGCGGGGGTCTGTTAGACCAATGTGTTGCCATGGCTGAAATCGGAAAATCGTACTCCATTCTGAGTCATCACGTTCATCCCATTGAAAACCTTACGGTAGTAAGTAAACCAGTAGTGAAGCCACAAAGAAAACTTGTGTCTCACAAAATCTGGATGTCAACAGCTTAAGCAGAAGGTGATGTATACAATAGCTTTGTTAGGCATGCTCAAAAGTAACTCATGATCTTACCCACTACTCAAAATCTGTACTTGGTTGAATTATGTTTTCTTGCAACTGAAAGGCTTTCAAAAAGGGTGGACAATGAATGTCTAACCAACCGTACAGCTGTAAATGGGACCAAATGTGTATAACACAAAGCTCTGCAACAGGTGAAAACTACAAGCTAAAGAGGCATTAGCTGGTGTTAGCCAATGGTCATCACTTGAGCTAAAAGTGCACTGAAATCAGTAGTCATAAAATGATGTTGGCCTATATACTATGTACAATGTACTACAGCTCAGAAAGGTACATTTATTTATTTATCAATTTCCCTCATAATCTGTCAAATTTGCACATCAAGTTAGGCAGGTCTACATTCAAAAAATCTCCTCAGTGTGCATTATTATTGGTATTAGACAAATCAATGACTGTTTTACCTGTGCCAAGAAGGAGCATTCAAGGTGCAAACAAACTTAATGGACATGAGGGGGTGAAGCAGATGCACCTGGCCTCGAGTCGCTAATTATGACACACTGAAGAGGCGTGTCCTATATTGAAGCAAGGTAATTGGATATGTCCCACCAATCACACCGCTCATTTACGAGTATATTTTAGAATGGAATGAAATGTGCACATCTGATTGGCCCCTAGAAGGTTCCATAGTGATTTCAACACTGCAGCAGTAAAGTGGGTACCTTGGTCTGAGTTCACATGGGCCGGCAGTCTAAACCTTGAGAATATATTGTTCATCAACAGGTAGGCTGTTCCCACGGTGTTGTTGCAGGCTGGTAATCATTCTAGCCATTTGGTATATGCACACGCTATTGCGGATGACATGGGTACTGGTCCAACCTAGTGGCTCTGGACGTCTGACCACAGGAAAGTGATTCCTCCCTTTTGTAATGGTGCTCTGTGATTTGAGGGTAACAAACAACACCTTTGAGGTGCTGTTTGGCATCTCGTCACCTGTGTGGTTTCTCACTGTAACTGTTCATAGGGTGTTTTTATGCCTCGATGACCGGAGCACGGTGTGTCATGCACAAAAGGTTAGCCTCGCCCCCTTAGGCTCTTAAGAACCACAAAGCGTGATGCAACGTGTTCCTCGGAGACATGAAGCTGAAGAACGAGGAGACCCGTTCTTCAGCTTCAGGTTGCGCTTGGCTGCACACGGGTGAAAGAGGTGGCGACAGTACTGAGCCTTTGTCGACATCCATCCAATATTTGTCAGGAGCAGATGGGTAGACAACGTTGGCCTTTCACAAGGGCCCCAGAAAGGAATGTGCAGAGAAGTGTTGAGTGTCCCTTTGGTGGACTACTTACAAAGTACATTAACCATGATGACGCAAAAGGACATGCTTCATTTTTTTTTATTATATTATATCACAAAAAACATTTTAGAAAAAAAGGCTTACATCATGAGACAATTACATTATTCATCACAAGTTAAATAAAGGAAACATGAATTTGAATGGTGTCGAATTTCCACGGCATATTATCGCTGCACATCTTTAGGGCCGAGGAAGAAACAAATCCAGCCAAACTCCTGTTTCAACACTTTCCTCACTCGCTTATATACATACACACATGAAATGGAAATCTTAAATACAAGTCATCCCTGAGGGGCCACATCATCATCTTCTACACACGCAATGCAAACAATTATTAAATTTTAATAAATAAAAAAAGAAACTCACATTTTTCCACTTTGAATAAGGGAACCACTTGACAAATAAGAGTGTTTTGTTGAGAGCCAACGGAACACTGGGGGAAGAGACAAGTAGGGGAGGAGATACAGTGAATAAAAACCAACAGAAACCAACATCTCTTCACCGAAGAATGGCCTTTGTTACATGATATTAGGCCCGACAACCGTTCTCCTCGATGACTGCCCACTCACCCTGAGCGGTGCGCCAGTGAAATGCACTCCAGCAAGACGTTTCCAAAATGTCTGACGCTGAAGCTTGTCGATTGCTGTGCGTGAATCACATTATTGTGTACACAAACACAGGGAGAGAAGAGGCGGGGGGCCCCTATGACTGACTAATACAAATGCTGTCATATGGAAGCCAGTTTTCAGGTAGAAGGCATTTGTCGGCTAAATAGGAGGGGTTGTTTATCAACTGTTGAACTTTTATGGGAGTCATTATGGAGGATTCATTCATTGGCTATGCAGCCAATGAATGAATACAAGCACAATCATTCTAAGAGAACATCAAAAAAAAAGTTTATATACTGTATTATATTTTTATATCCAAGACTATACTCATTTAAACACAATGAGTAAATCAGTATAGCGAGCATGTATCCAGCATTGTGTTTGTACCCTTCAACTATTCGTTTCACGTTAGGTGGGTAAATGTAGCCAGGGGTTATAAAGTCAAAACACTAACTGTCATATTTCAGCACCAAACGTTTTTTTTTTTTCGCTTTGTCAAAACCAACTATTATCTTCTCCAGCACCTGTTGCGTATTACATTGTGGCACGCAATATCAGGAATAAGTAGATTAGTAGGCCAGTGCCAATATTCAATGCTGAGTGCCTCTTCTCTTTGTAGACCCTACAGGAGGGAAGATATAGGTCACTTTGTTCATAAAGACAAAACCAGCAGACTAAAAACAAGTAATAAATAACTGCAACTTCAAGCACACTTCTATAGTGGTTTGTCTACTACTGTGCACAAAAGTGTATCACCTCTTCCCCTGTGATGGCGAGGGTCCTGGGCCTCTTTATATCTGTGATCCTCTCTCCAGGGAATATACCCGGAGTAACTCTCCCAAGAAGGCCCTTCATTTTGGAGATACGCTGGAAGGGAGCAGAATGGATGTGGAAATTGACTCATAAAGACACGAGTTGTGATTGAATGCAGTTTCTCTTCCAAGATGGAACATTTATTGTAAACTACAACATTAGACACTTCTGAGGTTCCCATCTTTTTCTGCTTTGTCTAGGTCTAGTATCAAGGGTGGCGTTTAAAAAAACTCACAGTGCTGTCTGGTATGATAAAGTTCTGGATTGGACTGAAAAATGCTCAGAAACACGTGTCAACCGGTGCATTCGACCACACTGGGCCTTACCTCGATCATCTGGGCCATGTAGTCCTGAAGACCACGGCCTGTATTTGGAACCATGGTTTCCCCAGCTGTCAGGGTTTCTCGCTGCCATTTGTTCCTTCCACGAATTGTCTTGAGAACAAAACAATGAAATGCCTCAATGCCCAGTACATTCCCTCACAATATATGCCATTAAAAATACAATAGCACATAGTCTACCAATTGTAAAAACAACACAACAACACAACAAGTCACACCACATGAATAACCAACAACCACACATATCCATACCATCATAACTCCTGGGCTGAGCCCCTCTTTGTCCCCCCCGTCTGTACGCTCTAGCTTTGCCCCTCGTGCGGGCGGGGGGGCCGTAGCGTGGCGTCCGCTCATAGCCGCCGTTCCCCTGGTGTCCCCGGAGGGCGCGTGGCCCGGCGTGACCCTCCGGCGCCGCGCACAGACA